>JAEBDU010006082.1:0-12170 GCA_016802625.1 Heliconius numata | reverse complement strand
TCATATAAATTGTGTACAATGAGGTTATGAGTTGATAGTTAAAATTTAAAAGACAAATTTTATTTTCTCCTTTTTAGGGCTTTTAAATAAAAGCTTTTTCTAAAAATGATTTTTTGCTTATAATTTATTTTTTACTTTTTAGTTACCGCTGTCTAGGTTTCTCACACTAGAGACATGTACCACGATTCCGCTTCTATGGTTAGGAATGCTGTTGGCGACACTAGACCCTTCCCGATTACAGTGGGGGTTCACCAGGGCTCGACTCTTAGTCCGTTCTTATTCAATGTAGTGGAGCCTCCATGGTTGATGATGTATGCCGACAACATAGCACTCATTGACGAGAACCGACTGACGCTGGAGCGTAAAGTGAACCTCTGGAAAGGTACGCTTGAGAACGGCGGTCTTAAACTAAATGTGTCGAAGACCGAGAACATGGCCTGCGGGAGCCCGGACTCGAGCACGATCCTTATAGGTCCTGAGCCAGCCGTTAAGTCAGAAAAGTTCAGGTACCTTGGATCCGTTATGCACGAGTCTGGAGGCATCGATCACGATGTCCATAGCCGGATAAGTTGGCCAGCACTATCTCGGCACACTCAGGAGCTTCACGTCACGGAAATGAAGATGCTGAGGTGGATGTGCGGCGTAACGCGGTCTGACAGCATACGCAACACATTCGTTCGAGGTAGTCTTGGGGTCCGTGACGTAGCGGATAAGCTCCAAGAGCGCCGCCTGAGATGGTTTGGCCACGTTACGCACCGGTCTAAGAACTATGTCGGATGCAAGTGCCTTGCTATATCAGTTCCTGGAGTGAGACCTCCTGGACGCTCAAGGAAGCGCTGGTTGGATGTCGTGATGCCGGATATGAGAGCCAATGGTCTAACCACCGCGGATGCAAAAGACCGCGCAAAGTGGAGTAGGTTGAGTAGGAAGGCAGACCCATAGCCATAGCCATATATTGCCATAGCTGGGATTAATGCCAGGAGGAAGAAGGTTTCTCACACTAGATGTCATATTATTTTTCTAATTATTCTCGGCAAGCCCTTTCATTTGATACCCGTATTGCAGATGTGCATAAATAATAACTATTCCGCCATCTTAGATGTTCCGCCATATTGGATTTAGAAAAACGTCACATTTTTCGAGTTTTACTCTCAACGAGCCCTTTCAATAGATATCCATATTATAGAAGTAGACTAAAATGAACTATTTGGCTATCTTGGATGGTCTGCCATATTGGATTTAGAATGACGTTAGATTATTTTTCGAGTTGCTCTCAATGAGCCCTTTCATTTGATATCCATATTGCAGAATTGCAAAAATAATAACTGTTCGTTCATCTTGGATGGTCCCCCATATTAGATTTACAATGACGTCACATTATTTCTCAAGTTGCTCTTAATAAGCCCTTTCATTTTATACCCATATTGTAGAAGTGCATTAAATATAACTATTCCGCCATCTTGGATGGTCCGCCTTATTAGATTTAGAATGACGTCACATCATTTTCCAAGTTGCTCTTAAGAAGCCCTTTCATTTGATACCCATATTATAGAAGTTTATGAAATACTAGCGGCCCGCTCGCGGTTTCACCCGCGTGAACTATGTTATTATTAATTTCTGTCTCCATGACTACGTCCTAGTGACGTCTATGCAAAATTTGAGACTCCTAGCATTTGTAGTAACGGAGTTTCATACAAACTTTCGACCCCAAAAACAACCCCTTAGAAGTCGAATATTGCAAATTCCCGTCTTAGCGAGCACCTACGTCCTATAAGTAACTCCTATGCAAAATTTGAGAATCCTAGCACATGTGGTTTCTGAGATTTCGTGATGAGTGAGTGACCTTTCGATTTTATATATATAGATAACTATTCCGCCATCCTGGATGGTCCGCCATATTGTATTTAGAATGAAGTCACAAACCTTATCGTGCATTGTCATCCAAACCAAACGTGTATACAAAATGTCAGCTCAATCGTACGAACATACCTTTCATTATATGAAAGCAGGAAAAACTTGAATCGTGTCAATTCTATTGGATTTCAAGTGATGTCACATTATTTTTCTAATTGTTCTCAGCAAGATCTTTCATTTGATACCCATATTGCAGAAGTGCATAAATAATAACTATTCCGCCATCTTAGATGTTCCGCCATATTGGATTTAGTATAACGTCACATTAGTTTTAGAGTTACGGTCAACGACCCATTTCATTTAATATCTATATTGTAGAAGTAGACCAAATAGATACTCAGCTATCTTCGATATCCTCCTTATGGGATTTAGAGTGACATCACATTATTTTTCGAGTTGCTCTCAACGAGTCCTTTCATTTGATACCCATATTGTAGAAGTACATTAAAAATATCAATTCCGCCATCTTGCACGGTCCGCCATATTACATTTCGAATGACGTCATATATTTTATCTTGCATTGTCATCCAAAGTAAACGTGTATACAAAATTTCAGCTCAATCGGTTGAAGATATCTACTTCAAAATAGAGCTCTAAGATTTCACCCGAACCCACATACATACATTGCAAGTTAAATAAAAGCTTTTAACATAGTGACAATCAGGTAGGTACGAGAAATAAAGATAAGATTGTTACTCCAAGTTTTCGCCTCCAAAAAGTTAATAAATCTTTTATGGATCTGAGCATACGTGTATATAATAAAATTCCGCAGTGTATTCTAGGTTTGCCACTTCCAAAATTTAAAATATCAGTAAAAAAAATTCTAACAAGTAAAGCTTATTACACTGTTCAAGAATATTTAGAAGATAAACATGTATGGAATTAATGTCTATTGAATGAGATGCAGGATAGCTGCCAGCAAATGTAATAGATTGTACCATTGATTTTTGAAAAGAGCAACTGTTGAGTTTCTTGCCGGCTTTTCTCAGCAGAACTGTCTTCCGAACCGGTGATAGCTTTTTGTTCATATGTTCATTCGACGATTCAAAAATGCTTATAATAAGTTTATTTGAATAAAGAATATTTTGAATTGAAATTAATATCAAATATTGAGGTCAATGGTGTGTTGAAGCACATAAAGATGAAAATTAAGCTTTTAAGTTACCGCAATGTAAAAAGCAAAGATAAGAGTATTTATGCATCGTTTTGCCACAAGAACTTACAATACAAACAAAGGAAAAATTCCGTAAAGTTAAATTTATAGGTGTTACAAAGAAAAAAATAACTTAACTACTTAACACACATAAATTAACTGTTCACATAAATATAATGAATGAGTGCATATTCCCGCAAACTAAGTTTGTCAACTTTTATAAGTTGACTGAAATATGGACGGAAGCCTCGGTGGGCGGATTCGACTCACACTTAACCGTTTTTTTATATAGAAATTACGAGAAAAAAAGAAGAGTAATGAAATGAATCACTTTAAATAATTAATTATTTGATAAGCAGAAAAATTCTTTACTAAAACTAAGATTCACGCTGTATCCTTTAAAATATGCCTATCCGTGCCCATCGTATCTTCCATCTCTACTGAACATACTTCCCAAATATTCCAATTCATTCACTTGCCTGTCCTTACTTTATTTCTTGAAAAGACCAAAACGTTTGTCCTTATTAATTATTAATTAATATAAAGGTTAATTCTGTAATGATAACATTAATAAGAAAAGGGCCTCCAGATTACGCGTATCTATATATATAAAATCGAAAGGTCACTCACTCATCACGAAATCTCAGAAACTACAAGAGTTAGGAATCTCAAATTTTGCATAGGTGTTACTTATAGGAGGTAGGTGCTCGCTAAGACGGGAATTTGCAATATTCGACTTCTAAGCGGTTGTTTTTGGGGTCGAAAGTTTGTATGAAACTTCGTTACTACAAATGCTAGGAGTCTCAAATTTTGAATAGACGTCACTAGGACGTAGTCATGGAGACAGAAATTAATAATAACATAGTTCACGCGGGTGAAACCGCGAGCGGGCCGCTAGTTAAATATATATTTAATAGGTAGAAAATAAAATTATTCCGGCGGCGGCTATGGTGTGGCCGCCTGACTAATTTAAAAACTTGGGCGATAAATCCAACTCAGTTTTTAATTTACTTTGTCCATTTTTAATCTTCATTTTTTTGAAATCGGTATGTATGTAACGTTGTGGAAATTGGTTCTATTTGAGTATAATGATCGGCTTGGACTTTAAAACAGATATGCATGTGCACATATTTTCGTTAGTATTATTGTTTTAAAGAAAAACAATATTTATTCTGATTATCGTGATATAACTTCTAGTTTCCGAGGAATTCGCGGACTAACTTATAAACATACATTAAATTCCAAATTTACGCACGCACGTTCCTTGGCCTTAATAGATAGTACCACGCAAATATTAGGTAATTCCAACGATATAAAATATATAAATATCAAACTGATAATTAACCTTTTACTGAAGTCGATTAAAAAGAAGGAAATCGCGTTTTTTCCGAAGCTACTGCGCAAAACAGAAATACAACTTACATTTTATATAGCTTTAAATTGTATCCCAATGCCTATGGCAGGGAAGACAGAGGGAACCTCGGAACCTAGTGTCAAGACAATTCGTTCCCATTGAGATAATTCCGTAACCTACTTTTCGCCGAATTCTAAAGATAATACGTCTTGAGTGGCAAAACTCAAAGCCGAGCTTTGCTTCGTTACCAGGGCGAGGTAATAAAATAATTAAATATTACATTTCTTTGAGCAGGAATCGAGCCTCTAACGAGGCACCTTTACAGTCGCCCGCCTGCTCCTGCGCACCTCTCTCCTCGACGAATATTGGGCTATATTTATTTTTCCCAAAATACAAAAGGTAAGTGGAAATAAGTATCTAAGTATAAGTATAGATTACTGTCAATCTACAACAATTATTTTTATCTCAATTCTTACTCACTCATCTACGCGACGTGACAGATAGCAGATGTGTCAGCTTTAGCTGTTTACCTTTTCTATTCGTGGTTGCTTCCTCATTCTTCACCTCGTCTCGCCTCGCCTACATTCTTTTATTTTTGATATCAATACATTTTAAGCGTTTATTTTTTAGACACTTGTCCCCAGATATAGAATAGAAAAATATTTTAGAAAGCATATAACATTTACATGTAAATATTAAATGCTTTCTAACACTTTTACGCTAATTCTGTAATTACGTTCATAAAAATATAGGCATGTTAATAGAGAGACCATACCAATAAGATCCTTCCCCTGAGAGACTTCTTATAAATTGATCTCAAATAATCCTAATTAAAACATTTTCCTCTTATAATGTTCAAAAAACCAAGCCGAAACCAATGTAATTGATTACAACAATACAGTATCTTTCTTGATCTTTGCGACGTTACATTGTTTTTTATTTCTATTTTTCTTTACTAGTAGGCAAAGTGAATCTAGTGTTATTACTTTAGAAAGACAAAATTTGGCGTCAAGTTACGCCACTCACACTGACGAAAGGACCAGTTTTGAAAATAAACCTACCCCTGCCACGCAGGATTTTAAAAAAATCTCAATAAGATTTAATTTATCCTAAATCATCTTTTTTAAGTACAAATTCCTAATTTCACTTTAATTTATTTTTATTACTATCTTTTCTTTAACAACTGAGAATAAAGCTAGAAAATGGTTGCGTTAAAAGCTGGAGGTCAGAGATTAGTGGCATTCAAGTAGTAATTGCGGTAATACTAAGCCTGATACATGGAGGTTATTTAATAGAGATAATTAAAGAATTAGATATAAGAAAGCTTAAGATAATACTGTACTTTCGTTTCTTTTTTAGCTTTGGTCACTTTATCCCGCATGGTATGGTAACTACAGGGAACCTGGGAACTTAGTGCTAAGATACTCTATTTATAATTAGGTCACTTCCTTTCCTCATTTGCCACCGCTCGAGATATTTAATTCAACCTTGTCTTGTTACCAGAACGAATGAATAAAAATATTAAGTATTCCATTTCCTCAATTGAACCTAGGACAGTGGCACGCAACTTTTTAAGAATATGGTAAATAATGTTATAAGGCCCAAAAGTAAACCGTCATGGTAGCGCACATCGTCTTGCGGTAAACGCTATGGTTACAGAATCGATTCTCACTCGGGGTAGTGGATTATTGCCATATCTGGCTCTGGTAATAGAACAAAGCGCGCTGTTGAAATTCGCCACAGAAGCGCAATGTTTAATATTACTATCCCTCAATCCATCCCGCTATATGCGCGATACAGCGTGAAGCTATAAAAAACTTACTATGAAATACTAGTTAATAAACAATTCTCTTACAAATTAATCTGAATTATACAATTAATATTTCCAATATCTTCACCAATGCGGAAATTTTGGTAACCACTTTGCGTCTCTACCGTCATTTATTTCGTAGCGCGGTTTTATTACAATTCTAAAGTACCTACCATTATTTATTCTTTAATTAAAGAGAAATTATGAATGAAAATTATTTTTTTATTCTATATAATAAAATGTATACTTTTTTGTGAGAAAAAGAAGCTTAGGTAAACGTAAGCTTTATCGGAATGGAACGGCGTTACATTCTGCCTTCTTTCGCGATATACTTAAATCATTTTTTTAGCTTTACGTCATATTTCGCACAAAGCATCGTAGGCAGAGGGGACCTGAGAACCTAGTGTTAGGACTCTTCCGTTCCCCACTGACAAGTTTAATGAATACAAAATACTACTTGTAAGATTTGTGTTAGTATCATTAAATGGAAATAAAATATTTAAAGACCAATTTCGAGGGCGTTGCGAAGCAATGATACTGCATCTCTGACGGTTGTGGGTTCTTTCCCCACTCGTAGAAGTGAAATATTTAATAGTTTTGTTTCCTGGCTTATAGCGGCAAAATGTAAGTAAATTATGCTGACATTGTTAATAGTATGTCATGGTGCAACGGCCACTTTAAATGCATTAGTTATGAGCTTAATGCCCACACGGGTAAATGAATTATGTTCACATCCACGCTCAAGACAAATCATGTTGAGATTCGCTACTAGACACGAAAAGGTGGGGAACAGGGAGTGTTACACTAGGTTCCCTCTGCCTGCCATGATTTATGCGGGGTACAACGTTAAGCTAAAATACAAAAATATAAGATAACTTATATATACATAATTATGTATGAACTCATAAATTAATATGTCCATACTATTGCAAGCTATAGAAACAATATAAAATATTAATTGAAATAAAAAAAATGTATATGAAAAAGGAAATAAAAGATAAATTAGTCCTATAAATATGTAAGCCTCTATACAACCGAAGTTACGTATGTCCGTCACATACCTTAATTATTTTGGAAAGCAATCATCATACAGAAATTGATGAAACAAATTAGGTCACTTTTGGGTCAAAGTCCTTTGATTAAGTACGGTTTGTGTTTACTTTTTATACAATTAATTATTTTTTCTATATTTACACACATTTTTAATTAATCATGTGAAGTAGAAAAATATTGAAGGAGGTCGTGGCGCAGGGGCACAAGCACGTGACTGTAAATTCGGCGGAAAGTGGGAGAGGAGTATCTTAACACTGAGCTTCTTCTACAAGCGGGACAGCGGGGCTTAATCAGACTCTATTGTCCTATTTCAGTCCAAAGACCGATTGTTCATGGCGAGACAAACCTAACGTACCGCAGCGTTTCGCTCCTACGCTAGGAATAAAACATGGATACTTTTTTTTTAAAACGCATCTGAACGTAGCGCGATTTCAACCCGAGGCTACGTCGCTGGACTGTGATAAATTTTGTATGGTTTCTAAAAAAAGTACTATTTTGGTGTGTGTACTAAATGTGGCGCAAAACTGATATATTCTTTACAGAATGGAAGGTACTAGTAAAGATGACAATAAGTAAATGAAGAAGAACTTTCGCAATAGCAAAACAGATTATTGCAGCTAGAGTGAGTGGTAAGAAAGGCAGAGAGAAACCTCGAGATCCCTTGACCTTCTAGATCATATTTTCGGTAATAGACCAAAGCCCAGATAAAAAACACGAGGACCAACCGGGTGGTGTTGTGTGATTGATGCGAGTGAGTGGACGAGGTGAAAGGGGTATTTAAAGATTCATTTCCTCTAAAGTCAGTCTAGTCTGGTGTAGTCATTATCAACTACTTATAATATTTTAATTCTTAAAAACATTTTTTTTGAGAAAATAATATTTACACAGTAAAAAACTTAGACAGAATACGGTATATTTTGAAATATACCTCCGTGCCGTACACTAGTAGACTTAATAAAGAAAAACCTTATTTGCAGTAAAGTTTCAGTATTAAATATATTATGTACATTCTACATATTTTCTACATGACATTTGCAGATTATACTTTTAAGGCTATAATATTTTTTAGCCTATTTATGCTCTTTATCTATTTCTCTTCTATTTGCCTTGTATTGTAACCAATGGTCGCTCATTGGGTACAATACAATTATCGAATAGATTTTTAATGACTATTTAAATTTATGTTCACGCATATGAATGTGGAGAAAAGTGTACGTGAAGCAGAGATTTAAATTAGATAAAAATGAGTTGACAATGAGATGAAGAGAAGATGGAGATAAGAAAAAAATCATAAGAAGATGAGATGACCATGTCTTATTACCTGGGCTAGGAAATGATAGCAGCAACTCTGAGTGACAATCGTACCCACAACCTTATAGTGTACAATGGCGCTGTGCCGCTAGCACGCAAATTAACGTTAGGTACAGTTATTATGTCAAATTAAATTCACTGTTTATCTTTTATTAGCTGTAGAGTAAGATAAACTGAATTTGCCATTTACATCCAATCTTGTTTGTGCACGCCTTTGTTATATAATAATATTATGTATCTATCTAAATAATTAATATTCTCATTTAATTTAGACAAATTCATAATATTATTATATTAATATAATTTTAGACCAAGTTCAGCGGTGAGTGCCGCCATTTAACGAGCAATGTCTCGGAAATTTTCTGAAAAGTAGAAAACGGAGTATTTTAGTACCTACTAGGTTCCTTTTGCTTACCCTGCGAAATAAGCGTGAAGCTCGTTATACTGTAGACGTATCACTACTAAATTATATTTTCTTGCATATAATTTGTTGAAGATAGAGACGTGGCTAGAGTTAAATATTTAATTTATACTAGATCTAATATCATGAGACTCAATTATATCTTTAGGGTATTAAGTAACCTAATGATATTAAACTCTTACAAAATTTACAAATTGTGTAAGAAAATATTGATAGACATAGATTGTCTATGCATATATGATAAAACTGATACGTTTGTGTGTTTAAAGTAATTTAAATTGAAAGAAAAATTATGATGATAATAAATGATGATTGTTATGATTTTTATCGATGAAATTTCTATAAATTTTAACTTTTTTAAAAAATATATATATTTTTAAAACTATATAACCTCACTTCGTGCCAAGGTTTTTGTATTTGAAACTGCAGCTCCGTAGATGCATAAATACTCCTCCTATCTTTTGATTGAATTGACTAAGAAGCTTGAATTTTTCTGTGCCTGAAGGTATAGTAAACCTAGAGATTATTTTAGATATGAAATTAAATTTCACTTAATATAAGTTCGAACTCATTACTACAGCATAATATCAAATTCATTTCAACTGATCTTCCACAGCGTTTACATGTATAAATCTCTATTAGTTAACATAATATTGTAGTTAAATTTTCACAGTAAAATTTCTTGCGAAAACAATGAATCCTATTAATTATGTTTACTTGGGTCCGAACGCAACGTGTGTTTTACATAATTTAACGTTAAATGTGCCACTGACTATGCCATACGAAGTTTCATAAATTATATGTTGGTTTTCCAATTAATATTTCAAATAAAATGATATGGCACAATATGCCACTAAAAAAGTAGAGCATGGAGAAAATAATAAAATATACAAAACGGCGTAAAGTTACGCTCCATCACACTCTAAAATAGTTAATTTCACCATTATAGTTAGCATCCATTTCTTGAATATTGGAAAACTGAATTGGGGGAACTGAAACTCAAGAAAAATTATGTGTATATTTATATTCCAATATTTATAGAGCATAAAGTTAATACTACAACCTTATATTATTAAAGTATTTGTAGCGGAAACTAAATACGTAATTTAGATTCAAAATATACTCTCAATGACATGTATTGCTCATATCAAATTATTATTACGCAAACTTTCTTAGATCTTTCGATAAATATAATATTTGAGGATATTAATCATAACGATAAAATGGGTATAACTTCATAGGAACGTATGAGTATGAGTAAATAAAAAAACCACTTTCAGACATTGAGTTCTTTACTTTTTGTTCCAATTTCCAAGACATTGTTATATATTTCATCAGTAAAATTATAATTTTGCTTTAGCTTCACAGCTTACATAGACAAAAGGAAACCTTTTCTCTTTTCCATTAAGATACTTCCGTTCTCCACTTTCCGCCGAATTCAGGAGCCAATGCATGGTCATGGGTACAGAAATGAAAATAAATTAAATATAATTAATTCTCTTCCGTGAGAACTGAAGCCACAAGCGTCGCGCTTACAGTCAGGCGCTGTGCATACGTGAAAATAAGTATTATTAATAATATTCAAATATTTTTATTAAGGAGTTCTTATATAGGTGTCTCCTGCTAGTTAGACACATGTGACCCACATAAAGTGAACGATGGTGGCGCCGTTAAAACGTTTCATATTTTTTATAATTTCTTAGCGGTCGTTGATTCAAATCATGTCTAGTCACAGTAAGATATATTCACGCTTTATTATGCGTATAGGCGCTTTAGGCCGACGAAACCTGGGGACTAAGTATTAAGACACTCCGATTCCATTAGACACCCATGCTCTCGACGCGACGTCCCGCCTAGTTATCGGGGCATTGCGTGTTGATGGCGGAACTCAACGACGCGTTTAATCTTGTTACCGAGGAAGTCATTGCATATTAAATTAATGTCGTTTTCTCTGTAGGAATCGAATCCACAACCGTTGTGTTTACACTCACGCTTGTGTAATTGCGCAACGACAGCCTCATCAATTATTATTAAATTCGAAAATTAATTTCAGTTTTAATTATACTAATTTAATATTAGTTTATATTTAACTTCGTTAAGGTTTATTGGGGCCATTTTATAGCACTGGTACAGCGTATATGTTGGAAAGGCGATGATTCTAGATTCGAACTCCATTTATTTAACAATTTTAACCTTTTCAAATATATATTTTTATGATGTTGGGTGGGGAAATATGTATAATGTCATTATAGTAGATCCCGTCATAGAAAAAATCTTTTAAATTATATTATTAGTATTAAATGCTTTTTCACTTTTCATCTTATTTAGAAGCCTTCGTGGCGCAGTGACTGTAACGCTGCGGTACTAGATTAGATTCCCTTTCGGGGAAATGGATACTTAATAAATCCTTTTTCACTTTTCATCTAAATAGGATGAAAAGTGAAAAAGGACTTATACTAATAATATAATCTAAAAGATTTTTTCTATAATGGGGTCTACAACAATGACTTTATATACATAATACATATTTCCCCATCCAACATCATAAAAATAAAATATTATATTTTTAATTATTCTATCATAAAAAATTTGTCCTATCGGAAATCCTTTGATCGCTACTAATTTTATTACTAGGAAATATTGACGAGGAGTTTGATTTAATTATAACGCCGTAAAGTGACAAGTATTCAAATTATGGATAACAAACGACGAACGATCCTGTCGACACAAAGTTATATATATATTTGTGTATATCTTAATTGTTAAATAAATATATATTTGAAAAGTGTTTGAGGTGCGCTGGCCACTCGGGAGAATGAATTACTTAATACTAGCGACCCGCTAGCGGCTTCGCCCGCTCGTATTCCACAATTATATGTTTACTAATCTAAATTATTTTTGTATTGTAATAACTATATATAATTACAGTTTCAATCAATTCTAAAAATTTCTTTTTATGAACGAATTCAAATAAAACATCATTAAATGCAAAAAAACAGTAGTAAAAACTACATTTAAGCCAAGACAAATAGAAATAACTCGTGTAGAATAAATTCAATAAATTAATTTTTAACAAAAAGAAAAACCGACTTCTAACAACGAACTAAAAAGTGAAAAATAATTATATAAAGATTTTATAATTTTGAAGTCGGTG
>JAEBDU010006054.1:0-14474 GCA_016802625.1 Heliconius numata | reverse complement strand
AAAGACAAATTTTATTTTCTCCTTTTTAAAGCGTTTAAATAAAAGCTTTTTCTAAAAATGATTTTTTGCTTATAATTTATTGTTTATTTATATTACGAATTATATTGAATGTTTCTTTAAAACAATGTACTTAGATATATTTAACTATTTTTGCATCGCATATCATTGTTAGCCATAGAGAACCTAATGTCACAACACTCTGTTACGATTTTCATACTGATTCGAGTGAAAAAAGTGTGTTCTTTCGCTCCTAAAATAGAAACATTCCTTTAAACAAGTACATACGGATATACGTTTGTACTTATATATTCACGAAATCAAGTACCTACATTTCTTATTAAAAATTACAAATATCAAAGAAGATATTTAAAGGTCACAATATGCACAAAAATACCTGAGCTAAGTTCGTCGTGTCCTTTATTACCTACTTGCAATAACGAGCCGAGCGTTCATGTACTTAATAAAATCTTTTTTTTCTTTATTACTATTGACATTATAATTCCCTGCGGCAGCAAGTATTCTGCTTCTATGCCAATATTTAAACATACTTTAGATTTACTGCATACTGACACCTACTATACTTGAAATATTATTATTTTTTATTTTCAAGCTTAGCACGGCAGTATTTACAATACTCCGTTCACGTCAGTTTAATTTTCAAGACATTGCATTTGAACTGAATTGTTTTGTTTACCAGAGTGGGAAAATGAAAATATTCAAATATAATGTTATCTTCTTATCTTATCTTATCAAATATTATCTATTCCATGATGACGACGCAATATTTAATATAGCTACCTACATTAAATGCGTTGTCGGGTATTATTAGAGACACATCAAATTGAAGTGTCTGTCTGCTATTTCAAAATAGCAGGATTTCCAAGTGCGTATAGTTATTTATATGAGCTCAAAACATAAATATTTAAAATTATTTTCTTTCTGTTTGTCCGTCTTTCTGTTTGTCCGGACTAATCTCCGGAACAGCTGAACTGATCTTCAATGGCAGAAACATTGATAGATAGAGATGGTAGTGGAGCAACGTACAAATCAGAATTACTGTCGGTTACCCATTAGCGAAGGAAAAACCGCGTGCGCGCTTTAAATATTAACATATAGTAATGCATTTCCTCGAGTGGGGATCGAACCCACAACCGTAGCGTTAGAGTTACTTGGGTGCCTGTGCCACGACGGTCTTAAGTTTTTATATTATAAATATTATGGATATTAATTGTTTATAAAACCTTCAATAAATAAGAGTTACTTGAAAGTCATCATATTATTCCAATTACAATCTGTTTAGGTTTAGATAATAAAATCAATAACGTTCATAATACTTCCCCGACTTCTTTAAGACAACAATAAGCACTGTATTGCGTGTTAAGTTATTTAACTCAACCTCACTCTTTCCTTTGTTACAAAAGTGAGGGAATTAAAATATTAAATATTTAATTCGCCCTGGTAGGAATCGAACACCATACCCGTACCCCTGCACCATAACGGCCTTAGGTCTTAAATTATATGTAAATAAGAAATAAACCTATTTTATCTTGTTATCGTATAAATAAATGTCAAGGTCAAGTTTTATTGCAATATGACTTAGAAATATGTACTTATTGCATCGATGATTATCACAGCATCGCGTAAAACAACAATATTGTTTAATATTGAATTGTATTTTAATAGATTTTTTTTGCTTCACGTTGTATTCCGCACATAGCAGGGTAGGCAGAGAGAATCTGGGAACCTCATACTCCGTTCTCACTAGGACACTTCCGTTCCCCACCTACCGTGGAAGAGAGATTAATTGAGTGTTGGTTGATTGATTGCTCAAAGCCGCGCTTCGAAATTCGTTACCAAAGCGAGGAAATGGATATTTACTATTTCATTTCCTCGAGTGGGAATCGAACTCATTACCTATCGCATTGCCCGCCTGCGCCAAGACTGGCGCCGAAACTCTCGATAATAATATCAAAGAATTACTGTCCACAATATCTTATATCCACATGTAAATGTCAGTCATATATGGATATACATATAATTAGTTTACCAATACGGCCTTGACATTTTTGTATTGTACATATACATATATTTTTAGTATTTTAGAGCACTTTCACTTACGTTACGACCTCATAAGAAACAGTACGGTATGAATATGTTAATTAGTGCATACTAAATCGATTTAAATAAATAAATTTGGATATGTAAAATTCTTTACAAAAATGGTTGTATTTTTAGACATTTTAAGCAGTGTTAAAATAGTTTATAATTTATATTATAAATATTGCTTTTTATTTTATTTAGATACGTGGTTTTTGTATCCACTACTACCGTCTTCTTCTTCTTCTTGCTGGCATTAATCCCGGCTATTACCAGGGTCTGCCTTCCTACTCAATCTACTCCACTTTGCACGGTCTTTTGCGTCCTCGGTGGTTAGACCATTGGTTCTTATGTCCTAAAAAAAATCATTATTAACACAACCAATACAACAAGAGTTAAAATGATAACGATACATCTCCAGTGTAGAACTCTCTGGGACCTGGTAAAGCGCGGCGTTTAGTTCCATCCTTCAAAAATTCGGTCGAAACTGGGGAACGGAAATGTTAACACATTCCAACGTTCTCTCTGCCTACTCTACTAAATGCGGGATACAGTGAGAAGTAATAAAAAAAAATGTTAAAGGAAGTTATTAATATTAGATAATAATCGCACATAAAGTTACAAGCGTGCAAAGTACTATTTTCCTTTATATTACACTTCACAAGTACCTCAGCACTTGTGTAATACTTGCGCGTACATTTCTTGGAACTTCTAAGTCGTTTTCCCGTTTAATACTGCCATCATTTGTGTTAAAGCTAGATTTCTGAAATAATAAACTTTGATATATCTATGACAATGTAATTGTGGTAAAAATCTGTGTTATTTCAAGGTTAATATTTTAATATACAGTAATAGTATATGATTTTTTTATTTTATTTTTCATTATTTGTATAATGAAAAATAAAATAAAAAAAACAAAATTGAAACTTGAAAAAGACAAAATTAAAATAAACATAAATATTTATTAGTAAATTTATTTTCGATTGGAAATACAATTGCAAATCATTGTGCATATTCCATTGCACTTCCTAAATTCAGAGCTTAGGCAATGGCTGCTATAATATATTTTACATAAAAAAAAATAACAAAAATTTCTAGTGTTAAATCACTATAAATAACCCGTTATATGTATATATGTATGACATAATAGACAATTCCAAGAGTGCTAGAGGCGCCGCGGTCGCGGTGGTCGTCGTTGTCAAGATTAATAATTGCAATGATAATTTTTCCTAGAACTAAATGATCTGAGCGCCGTGAGTTTTTCCACTAAGTAATAAAACGTATAAATTATTTATATTTAACAGTGTAAAGGAAAATCCTCATATTTGCCCTCAACTAACTTTACATTGGTTTCCATAAAATACTATTGTTGTAAAATCGAGAAAAACAGAGTGCCTCAACAATAGTTTCTCTCTTTGGAAGCGTAATAATGAAGATATGTAAATTCCTCAAATTTCCCTCAGATATTTTTTTTTTTACTTTATACTTCTCTACTAACGGACGGAATGTATAGGAAAGAGTGATGACACTTATCGCAGAATACAATATGGAAAATATGTGAGAATAAAAGTTTGTAACTTTAGCTTAACGCTGTATCCCGTATATAGTAGGGTAGGCAGAAGGAACCTAGTATTAAGACACTCTGTCCCCTGTATCCGCCGAATTTTTGAGGCACTGCGTATTGACAGCGGAACTCAACGCTGCGCTTTGCCGTGTTACTAGAGCAAAGAAATGGAAATATTAATAAGTAATCACTTATTTCCCCAAGTGGGAATCAAACTTACAACCCTCGCGTTTACAATCACACGCGTGTGCCACGAGGTCTTCACGCTACAATTTTATTTATATAAAAATTATTCAGTTTAAAAAAAACTTTATTTATTCTGGACATGTTCCAATGAGACACCTACATATTTCATTTAGTAGCTCACTTATTTTTGTTTACGAACTGATTATGCAAATGCATGCAAGGTCGGCGAGATATACTGTCATATTGAAATTTTTTAGATAATAACGTGAATTCCGTGAAACTATTTTCATTATTATACTTTATGTTTACAATGCATACCCTTTATTATCGGTTTAACAAGCCCCTTTATACTAAAACAATTAAGTTGAAGTGTTTGTCTTGTTGAACGCGCAAATCTCATGAACTAATAAACGCGGAATGTGTATTTTTAACCAACTTTTTTAAGAAAAAGAGGTTATCAATTCGTCTGTATGTTTTTTTTTTACACAAACCATTTCAAGCTACTTTTGAACCAATCATAACTCGTGAAATAGTTTGTCTATATTTTATATATTTGCTAAAACTCTTTGCTCGTGATTTACTTAAATGAAATATCAACTATGTAATTCAATAGGTTGTTGATATAATAACGTTTAAAAACCGGCATATTTGTGAGTGACTCACTCATTAAAAACCTAACCCATTTCTAGGTGACCTAGAAAACCTTTTGTTTGCTACAAAGGTAGGTTGATAACAATAAACATATGAATCATAGAAAGGAAAAGCAGCAACATGCATTTTTTTTGCTAACTATAAGTGTAATATGTAGTGTAGCGGTTACACTAATAGGTTACATTTATAGTTAATTAGCAGCCCGCCCGCAGCTTCGCCTGCGTGAACTACGTTATTATTAATTTCTGTCTCCATGAGTACCTACGTCCTATAAGTGACGTCCAAGCAAAATTTGAGACTCCTAGCATTTGTAGCAACGAAGTTTCATACAAACTTTCAACCCCAAAAACAACCCCTTAGAAGTCGAATATTGCAAATTCCCGTCTTAGCGAGCACCTACGTCCTATAAATAACTCCTATGCAAAATTTGAGATTCCTAGCTTTCGTAGTTTCTGAGATTTCGTGATGAGCGAGTTTCGATTTTATATATATAGATTTAAAAAAAAATGGATATTGCTGTTTTTGCTTTTATATGACACATATATTATACAGAAAAAATCTGAAAACTGATACTTCGGGGGAATCAATTCTATTATTGAAGTCGAGAATGACCCACTACTTAACATTTAACTTGACTCTCATTTCACATTTATATTTTCGATGGGATGTAAGTATGTTTCGTAAATTGGTCAATTTAAATTTCAATTAAAACAGGTGTGTAGGTACTTTCAATATTAATCATTTCTTACTCGTAACTCTACACATTAAAGTCGAGATTTGAGTGATTTAAATATAATTAAATTATACTTAAATACATGATAATAATATAATATAAATATTAATTTGATTTACTAATTAAAAATTCTCACTTCTTCGTATTTTATATTTCAAGATATAATATTTTTTTAGTGCTAAGTTATTACGTCCTTGTTTTTATATTATAATATATATGTACAAATAATTGTACATATTATTATAATATATTCGTATCTTGTAATTAACGTACCTAAGTAATATTATATTTACATACCGGATATAAACGACGCGAAGTGTATTTAAATTATATAAATACTTAATTTTTGAAATATTTATGTATACATGCTTACCTGTACAAATAAATCTTGAAAGAGTTATAAATTTAGCGATAATAAAATATACACAATTTTTTAATGTCTGTTGCCCACTTTTCGCCCATTTTTCATGTCTTGAAACGTGTTGCAAAACCCCCAAGTCTAAATCGAACTCACAGCTCAAACCCTGTTAGACGCTATGTCGCTACGCCATCCACGATATCAAACGCTAAACTCTTTATAGGCACTACATGCCTCTTTCGCTTCCTCCACAGTTACTAATCCAACCACTGTCATCCCAAAATATTATAAATTATGATTTCTATAATGGAGGCCGTCGTGGAGGTTGTGAGTTTGATTTCCCCTTGGGGGGAAACACTGTGCCTTAACACTGGATCCTCAGGTTCCCTCTGTCTACCGTACTATGTGCGAGATACAGCATGATGCGAAAAAATAAACATTCGTAACAAACGTTAACAATGACATTACGTAAGAGACTAAGGTTTAAAGAATCTTAATGAACAAAAGAAACCGGTTTAAAAGCATTTCGTACACTGTCTACATCAAGTAACTGTAAAAATAATACATTTTATTTATTCAAATCTCCGTGAATACACATAACTATGTGTATTTAGATGTACAATATCTTTAATATCTAAAGGAAGTGTCAAGACACTCTGCTTAAATTTAAGAGAAATTGCGTTTTATGTGGCAATACTCAACTCAACTTTTATCTAACCATGCAAGCCAAACGAAAATTTAAGTATTCTTTAAAGAGAACATCGTAGAGATTCTAATAAATAAAATTGAATTCTTTTAGCAATTATTATAACTAGGAATTTACATGGCTATTGCTCACATTTCCTAGATTGTAAGCAATTCCACGCACATCCTACAACTGGTGGAAACGGTAAAGGATATTTACTAGGCTGCATAGTCTTACTAATTAGTATCGAAGTAGGACGGCTTTCTATACATCGGCGTCGGTCGTGGTGGCGGCGGTCACTTTGTGCCCACAAGTGAATAGACACTTCGAACCGCAACGCGACGTGACCCAAATAGCATAGTCTAGGATGTCTAGAGATATTAGTATCGAACTCTGATATAGAGTTGCAAGTATCGTGAACTATGAATAAACTTACTTTTCCATGGCGTTTTCAAATAATATTATTTATGTGTAATCTCGTTTTGTGGCAGCGGCACAAGGGTGACTGTAACGCGACGGTTGTGGGTTCGATCCCGATTCGAGAAAGTGAAATATTTATTTACATTTACATTTCTTCGTTCTGGTGTCGAAGCAAAGAGCGGCGTTGAGTTCCGCCACTCAACACGCAATGCTTCCAGAATTCGGCGGAACATGGGGAACGGAGTGTCTTAACACTAAGTTCCCTCTGCCTACCCTACAGTGTGCGGGATACAGCGTGAAGCCGATGTGTAATCTCTATTAATATTATAAAAGCGAAAGTAACTCTATCTGTTTATTTGTCGGTCGGTCTGTCATTAATATAGTAGGGATTAGTTATAAATAACTAAGCCGATTAATAAAAACTGGTACAAATATAGAGTTGCATAACTAGCCGGTAAAAGAAAAAACTCTATTATGAAACATTTAGACCATAAGGACAAGAACAATGGCTAGTTGATATTTTGTCTGTTCACATGTTAATTACTTTTTTTTAGCTTCGTGCTGAAGCAGAAGTAGCTTAGTGTTTAGACACTCCGCTTCTTACTTTCTACTCAATTCTCAATTCTTCCACGTTACAGTCACACGCTTGTACCTCTGTGCCAAGACTTACCTCATATTAATGACTCATTACATAAACGTAAGTTTTATAAATAGTTATAAATGTAACAATATCGGTATATAAAAGATATTTATTTAAGCACTAAAGTGAAAAACGTAAACAAGACCTTGTTTGGAAGTCGACGACTCGACATTTGCATATTAATTTGTTATTGAAGAAAATAAGAAGTTCCTTCGTTGGTATTCTAATTATTTTTTTCGACACGTGTAATGTTTTTTAAAACAAATATATTTAATGTATTATTGAGCAAATATTTTTATTGAATTATTAAATTATTGAATTTATTATGAGCTTGAAAAAACGGAAAAAAGGTGGGAAGAGGAGTGTCTTAACTAGGGTCCCTCAGAATACAAAGATACAGCTTGGAGCTGAAAAAAAACAATAATCGTGACATTTTTTGTCTATTTTTAGATGTTATTTATATAATATACGTATATGATATAGAATATATGAATATTTCCAAATTGATAAGTCAATAAAATTAACTCATTCAAGCTTCACGATAATTATAATAAATAAGATAATTAATTAGCGCGGCGCTTCTGTCCACGCCCTCTAATTTGCATGCCACTCATTTACCTCAACGCCACGGTCATAATAAAGGAGAAATTCGACCTTTTGTAGAATTATAATATCTTAAGTATTCTAAAATCGTAAATCAGGAAACGAATTTTAATGTTTCCGTGGCTTATTAAAATAACATTAAATGAAAAAATGAAATCAGCTTCAAACTGTATCCCGCACACAGCAGAGTAGGCAGAGGAAACCTAGTGTTCAGACACTCCGTTTCTTACTTTCCGCCAAATTGTTAATGCATCGCGTGTTGTGTGGCCGAATTCAACACCACGTATTGCCTCAACATCAGAGCGAAGAATTTCCTCGAGTGGGGATGGAACCCACAACCAGTCGTGCTTACAGTCACAAACTTGTGCCCCTGCGCCACAACTGGTCTAAAATAACATAAATTACTGAGCCAATTAATATAATTTGGTACAAATATAGAGTTGATCTTGAAAAAGGACAAATTTTATAGTAAAAAAATAGATTTAAAGGGGTTGAAATAAGAAATGAAAGGCATTATTTAAGTCGCTTCCCAGCAACGAAAGCCGGTACTATAAGTATAGCCGGTACTATATAGTGCGCCCATAGCGTCTATGCTTATTTCTTAAGAAACATACCATACAATAACCAGCTACCACTCTTGTATAATGAAAAACAAAAGCTAAGTTTTGCAATATATGAAAGTAAGGAAGGTAACTATGAAGGTAATTTATAAAAAAAATATTATTGTCTATATAAATTGCATTATAATGAACCTAATACAATTTATATAAACAATAGTGTTTATAAATTAGTAGATATTTTTTTGTTTACACGTGTTTTACTATTACAACACAACTTCATTTAAATAATACACTATAATATAATAATTATTGATAATAATATTTTTTTTTGTAAAAAGTAGAATTAAATATACCTACCTAATAGAAAATAAAATGTATTTTGATTTAATTAAAGAATAGTTTATAGCTTTGAAGTTCATGCCAATTAAAATAAACAGGTTTAATAATTTGATATTGTAAAGTTGTTGCAGCAGTAGTGGTGCAAAGTTTTTATCTATTGATGTTTTTTTTTCGTTTTTAATTTAATTTAATATACGGGAATAATAAGTTTTTGTCTAACTGAAAAAAAAAGTTAGCTTACTTAGTTAGCTGATTCGATACTAATGTTATTATGTTAGTCAATTAAATTCGTTCCCATTATTCTTAACATGGAAACACTGGTTTTTAACATATTATGTGAGATACAGAATTGTTATAGTGATATAAGCTATGTAAATTTTCAAAAATGGCACTCCAAGGTGAAAAAAGACGACAAAGAAGAAACACGAATTTTAGATATCTGGAAAAGTAACAATACAAGAACAACCGACAATATATTGTTGATATTGTATATTCATCATCATCATCATCATCAGCCTGTCCTCGTCCACTGCTGAACATAGGCCTCTTCAATGGCACGCCACTGAGCTCGATCTTCAGCTCTTCGCATCCAGCCGTTGCCCGCCACTTTGCGAATGTCATCACCCCATCTAGCTGGAGGACGTCCTACATTACGCTTGCCAAGGCGTGGTCTCCACTTTAGAACGCGCTTCTCCCAACGGTCATCGGTTCTGCGGCAAATGTGACCAGCCCATTGCCACTTCAGCCTGCTAATCCTTTGGGCTATGTCGATAGCATTGGTATATTGTATATTAAAACTTTTAAAATGTACTATTTTAAAAGCTTTAACAGCATCGAGCTCTTCATACAAGCTTTTCAAACAAAAATATGAAGTAATAAATGTTAATATAATGAATGATAATACAATAATATTGTATAGAGATCAAAGCCACAGACCGCAGCAATTATTACATTTTTTTGTAATCTCAGTGCACGGGCGAGGATGTGGGCGTTGGTTGCGTTTGTCCGGATAAATGTATTTATATTTTATTATATTTTTGATATAACACCGCTGTCCTTGTTTTCAAGAGAAAAAATAAAATATAATCACTTATTATAATAAATTTTATTGTATCCATCCCTATATTATAAATTTGAAAGTAACTCTGTCTGTCTGTCTATCTGTCTGTCTACGCAATCAGGGTCAAACCGCTAATTTAATTGTGATAAAATACTCATATAGAGATACTTGAGGGTCTCGGGATGAACATAGGATACTTTTTTTTCTCATATTTGTAATATTTTCGATATATACCAATATATTAAAATACTTATTAATTTGACATGCAATTTATTCCGCCATGTTAATAACAACCGTCGCTAAGCGACCGTTGCTAAGCAACGATTTGCAAAGTTTGTTGTTAGAAAACGTCACCCAAAATGAGCTTGCTTAAAGCATCTCTCTATTGACAACTGAAAATAATTTCATAAATATATTTAATAAATATTCGTATAGTTAAAGCGGGCGTAGCCGCGTTCGGGTCCACAAGTAGTCTTATATATTAGTGCGCACGAGTGCATATATGTATGACGCAAGTGTTTCTACTGACTAACTATATTTATTTTATGTACTGTATCTATGTACAGAGCAATTTTCATGTTCATCTATATATTCTGAAATTCTTGATTTTGCACAGTATATATGTCAACCCTAAACCTGTCAATTTTGCAATAAAAAATAGAGACAAAATAAAATAAAACAAAATAAATAACAATTCAAAACCAAAGTCAAGGTCCCTCATTGAAATTACTCCCAAAAGACGCCCATGACTAAATATCCAACTAAAAACCACTCGGCGAAACAGTATCTACCATATAATCAACATTTACGTGTATTAGATATAAAATAATCTAAAGAATAATGTTGCTCATAAGAATAACATGAAGACAAAGTGCAGCGTTGAGCTCCCCCACTCAACACGCAATATTTCGAAAGTTTGACGGAAAGTGGGGAGCGGAGTATCTTCACATTAGGTTACAGAGTGAAATAATAATTCCAATTCTTTATTTACGTCATTACATACACAAGTTCAATGAAAAGGGCTATTTATTTTCCATAACATGACATATATGATATGTAAACTGTGTAACATATTGATAAGCGGACGAGGGAAGCACTGGGGGAGGAGGGCGGAGGAGGAGGAGGGGGAGATATGGGGAAGTGTCACAACAAGTGCACTATCGGTTATTATCGTACAAGCACGATAGAGCATTAGTTATCAATTATAATGAAGTATGAAACCAGTATTACGCGCACAATCGATATACAAATATAAATAACTACATGTACATAGATAAATGTATGTACATATATATATACACATAATTATATTTCAATTAATTTTTATCATCTAGATTGACATCGAAAGAATTATGTCCAGACGACTCCGGACTCCAGAGTATGTTTCATATTTTCATTACTTTGGTCAAAGCGCAGCGTTGTGTTCCGCCTTCAATACGCAATGCCTCCGGAATTCGGTGAAAAGTGGGAAACAGATTGTCTTAACACTAGGTTTTCTCTGACTACCCTGCTACTTGTGGAGCTTAGAAAAAAATTACAGTTTAGATCTTAAAATACACTTGTATGTGAAGAGAGATTAAACAAATATAAAAAAATGTCGTATTTAATTTTCCAAGAAAATATCGACAGTTGAGTATTTTTTTAAAATGATTTGTAAAAACATTCAACGGCTCTACAATCTACAGGTCTCAGCGGATACAACGTGTGAAGGAAGTCGATGGACAGAAAGTCCGTTAGCAATACCGAGAATCACATACTATTAAGTCTTACCATTAAATTTAATCTATACAATTATATATAAATAAAATTTTAGTTTTTGTCTGTGATTTCAAAATAACCGTCTTTTTAACATAAATAAAAAAAAATGTCCGTCTTTCTGTTAGCCTGCACTAATCTCTGGAACAGCTGACCCAATTTTTATGGGACTTTCACTGAAAAATAGAGGGTTTTTGGAGAAACATAAGGGCAATTTTTTTTTAATTCCTAGACTTATGATATAGGTATGAAACTTTTGCGATAAAAACAAATAAAATTCCAAAAGAATATAATTGTAATTTATACAACTTTATAGATAACCATACTAAAAGATTATCCATTTTTTTTAAATATTCGTATAGTTCAAGCGGGCGAAGCCGCGCGGGGGCCGCTAATATAATATACTAATTGTACATCAAAAAGATCACATTTATGATTATTTTTATTTAATTATGTAAAATAATATATTATTCATATTTTTTTGTTGTCTGGTTGAAATACAAGCACCTTATGATATGATAAGATTATATATGAGTAAACTCTGTGGGGTTCCACTCGCCTGGACAAGAATAAAAGTTGCTGCTTAGATGTTACTGAGATAGCGCTAATTAATGAAAATTTCAAGTAATTGTTATCTCAGTTTTCGACATTATTCCACAAATTAAGTGTAATTATTTAATACTAATATATATTAGTGATTATAATTTACTTAAATATCGTCTAGTTTAGCATACTCTTCATCCTGACCATCTAAAAACTCAACAAATGTAGAGCCACAAGCTCGAATTATCTTAAAACTTTAATTCTAAAAGGATATAACTGGGTCTGAGTGCTAAGCAAATAAGCAAACAGACAAAATAAATTACATAACATAGCTTCATGCTGATCTCTTTCGCCTCGTCCACTGTCATCAACCTCTTCAACATGAGCATGCATCCTGGAGGTTCTCATGAGATTAGCCGAGATTAACCTTCCCAAATATAGTCCGTTCCTCTCTTTATCCAGTTCTAGAAATGAATACTTTATAAATGATACTCCATCAACAAAGGTTTTTACGAAACTTCAACATATCTGTGAAGGTGTATTCAATGGACATTCGAAGCAAGCACTAATGATCCTTTTTATGTGGTATTCCACATTTTTGCATATATTATAGACGTCGCTCGGCTCGTGTGCGAGTGTCTGTACTTAATTAATAAAACATTGAGCTTCCATGTAATCGGCAAGCGCTGGACACTGGACAGGAATGTCACTTTCCTATATTAAGTTGGTATTCGACTTCCGCGTATTTTTTAACCGACTTCAAAAAGAAGGAGGTTATCAATTCGACTGTATTTTTTTTATGTTTGTTACTTCATAACTTTTGACTGGGGGAACCGATTGGGATATTTTTTTTTAAATAAATGCTACTTTAAAACACATTAGTCATGTTTATTAGCGTATTGCACTTAAAATATATACAATTGGGGTTTACTTTAGTTATTGCAGCCACTCAGAGGCCAGTCCTGGCGCAGGGGTAGAAGCGTGAACTGTACCATAGGTGTGTTGTGGGTGCTCGAACAATTTTAGACCCCATATTTATAAACTGCTCTGAAATCTGACATTAATCTCAACATTCCGTTTTCATTCATAGATATGTAGGTAATTTATGAATGAAAACAGCTTCTCAAGATCGATCTCAGTCTTGAGAGCGGTTTGTTAATTCGGTCATTTAATTTGACCAAAATTTTGATAGATAAAACTTCGAAGTATACCATTATGTACTCCGATTTCGAATTTTCCATTATTTTTGTTGAATATTTATGTATGTAAAAATATAGATAAAAGTAAATTGTATACCAGCATACAATTACTTTGTATCATTCTACAGCTTTACTAATGTATATATGCATAGAATTAATAAAATTAGATCCTATTAATTTTACACCAATTTACACCAATATCGTCGTCAGATTAACACGAACATCTTCGCCAATGGCTTCGTTATTTATACACACAAGCATGAAACATATTACTTTATGTGGTAAAAAAGTATATTTAATTACCGATTTTTTTAAATATTTTATTTTGAACAAAACATAAATAAATATATCATAATTGCACAAAATATGTCTGTCTGTGAATCTTAAATGACTATAAACATTATTTCTAATCATGTTCTTATATTATAAAAAAATATCAACAATTCAAACTTATACAGTTCGACTCAACCTCTGCCAACATTTTATAAGTACTCACTTATAAGTTGATTAACAATAAACGGAGAAGTTTCTACAATAAATTTGTCATCAACAACGATTACTACCAAGAATACGATTGCTGCCAAAGACTATAGAATAGATGTAAGACAGTTTCTCTTTCTACTACAGTACATAATAGTCGGCGCAGTAGTAGCGGGGAGTGGAGGCCGAGGTCGGCGCGTGCGCAGCCGACACCAGCCACATAGAAGTGCGCGTATCGCGATACTCCGCGGACGTTATCTCCATCGATCCAACATCAAATACGTAAACAAACACGTAAAAATTACGAAACATCGATCAATGGACTATAATATGCATCTAATATCAGTTTATTGTGATGATATACTGACACACTGTGAAGAACGGTCACTCGGTGTGGAGAACGGTGAAGAATAACTGTAAGTGTTGGTGCTAAATTGGAGTGCAGTGAAATTGTAAATGACAAAGTGTGTTGTGATTGAGTGCGAGCGCGTGCGGTGATGACCGCGAGTGCAGCTGTGGCCATCATCACAATTATCTTCAGGTACTTGAGTTAACACTCATATTAACCAAATGAATGTTTTAATTAATTTACTAAATAATT
>JAEBDU010006046.1:0-12226 GCA_016802625.1 Heliconius numata | reverse complement strand
TTAATTTACTTAGTAAACAGACAGCAATACAAATTACAGTATATGAATGAAATTATCGACAGACAAGTCATTGTTTTTGACATTTATCAAGATAGATGGCGTTATTCAGTGTTGCAATTAGTTAATTTCAACAATATAACAGTAATTAAGATTATAAGATGATATCAAAAAGTAGCTTTACATATATAAATACTAGTGGACCCGTACGCGCCTACGCCCGCTTGGACTATATGAATATTTATTAAATATATTTATGAAATTATTTTCAGTTTTCAATAGAGAGATGCGTTAAGCAAGCTCATTTTGGATGACGTTTACTAACAACAAACTTTGCAAATCGTTGCTTAGCAACGGTCGCATAGCGACGGTTGTTATTAACATGGCGGAATAAATTGCATGTCAAATTAATAAGTATTTTAATATATTGGTATATATCGAAAATATTACAAATATGAGAAAAAAAAGTATCCTATGTTCATCCCGAGACCCTCATGTGTCTCTATATGAGTATTTTATCACAATTAAATTAGCGGTTCGGCCCTGATTGCGTAAAAGACAGACAGACAGAGTTATTTCGAATTTATAATATAGATATGGATGTAGATTAATTTTACATAAAATTGTTCAATACAAAAGTTAGTTATTTTGAATAAGTGTAATAAAATATACAAAACCCGCTTAAAACAGATTCCGAAATTAATTGCGATTCTTAAAGTATTAATATTTAATTTGAATGTTTGTTTACAGATCCAGAACGCTCAATGTGTATAATTGGAAGAAAAACGGAAGTAAAGAAATAAGAATATTTATAATTCTGGGGGTATATTTGCTTAGTCGTAATTAATAGGTCTATGTATATTTTTTTTATTATTTATACATATTATTATTACATATTTCTGATATAAATAAAAAAAATTACATTTAATCGTTTAACCATTTTGTTATTTGTCATTTTAGCGCTTATTCAACAATATATTTCGTAGTCGTTAAAAAACAAATTATACAAACTGTTGCAATAAATCTTTTTGAAACAAGACAGATCAAAAAATGTTATACTTTGGAGATTCCCAAGATGCTGCGAATTTACTTCGCAAGCGCAAACTGAATAAAAATAAGGTCCCCTTGCTGCCTGAAATATAAGTGGAAATTGGAATAAACTTTTAAAATGTGTCACAATAAAACCTTACAGTATAAAATTATTGCTATAATATTTGAATTATATTTCAATTGAACTTATGAAATTATATGCGTATTTTACGTATGTTAAATACATAAATGTAATGACCGTGACCACCGAATTGTTAATAGCATAGAGAAACGAAGACCATTCTCAATTAAATATATCTATAATATATAATTGAGATAGTCTCGACAAATATACTCACATTTTTTTCTATGTTACAAATAAATAATATTTATAAGATAAAAAAATAAATCAGGTTAACGCTATATCCCGCTCGCAGCAAGGTAGGCAGAAGGAAAGTAGTGCTAAGACCTGTTGTTCTTCACTTTCCGCGGAATTTGTCGAAGCATTGCGTATTGAGTGGTCGCACTCAGCACCGGGTTGTTAGCTTGGTGCCAGAGTGAAGATATGGAAATATTGATAAATAATAATTCATTCCTTCGAGTGGGTATCAAACCCACAATCGTCGCGCACACACACACCACCACTAGTCACTCTAAATAAAATATATGCGACTGTAACCATCGAATTGTTAGTCACATAGAAAAAACGAGGACCATTCTCAATGAAATATATCGGTTACCCTTGTTTACAACTTATCCTTAAGACTTTTTGGGTATTTTTAACATCGCTGTAAGGGCTTTCTGGTGAAGTTTTATCCATTTTACTAGTATTGTTAAATTAGAAGTGCTTTCGCAGCGGCACAAGGGTGTGACTGTAACGCGACGGTTGTGTGTTCGATCCCCGCTCGAGGAAGTGAAATATTTATTTACGTTTATATTTCCATTTCTTCGCTCTGGTGTCGAGGCAAAGCGTGGCGTTGAGTTCTGCCACCTCAACACGCAATGCCTACAGAATTCATCAGAAAGTGGAGAACGGAGTGTCTTAACATTGGTTTCCCTCTGCCTACCCTGCTGTGTGCGGGATACAGCATGAAGCTGATTTGATTTGATTTTTGATTTTAAATTAGCGAAGCCACAAATAACGCACTTAGAGATTTACGATCCGAATTGACGATTCCACTGCCAAATGTTTAGCATTCTCCATTGTGAATTCAGTTCAAAGGGAAGAATAATCAAATCGAAGAGCATTTTATAGGTGATCGTTGGTTGATTGAATGTCACCTTTACTTCTTCTTGTCATTGTCAAAATAAATTAAAAAAATCTTTACAAAATTCAATACACGAACGATAGCCAGCTTTACATGTCACATTTCTTTCATAAAATCGTGATTGTATATCAAACAAAAACAGCCGTTTCGAGCATTATGAAACGTCAACGTCAGATTTCGCATTGCAGTGTGTACATGGTTGTGACAAGCTATCAAGTAAGATACTAATATTTGGTGGACCTAAAAATAAAATAATAAAAAATAAAATACTAAAAAGTTAATAATAGCTGAAATTTTAAACTATTATTTATGTCAATCTCTCTTTATGCTCGATCTCTCCGCTTATTTTAGTTTACCCTACAAATCATTTATTTTATTACTTAAAAACCAAAAAAAATTTTTGTAAACCACATAGCCTCTAATGGTAGATGGAATGTATGAATATGAATAGTAAAAAATATGGCGAATTTGTTTGAAATGTAACAAATATTTTTTTTATTTTTCAACTAGTCATGATAAAATTTAGCTCTCAAAAGCTTTTACAGGACATAAAGCTTTTCATCTAATTGACAGCTTTCCGTGGGATAATTGAATAACTGATTATATCTGTACATTTGAAAAAGATTCGTAAATACTTAACAAATTACATTATGTACGGTATTGGAAGCCAAATCACGATTTGAGGAATATGTATTTCTACATTACCTCTCATACTTTTATATAGGTTTGTCATAAGTTTTTTTTTATTTAATTCACAACTTTAGATGACGAGCCAGTCTATAAAATAGAAAAAGCTAAATATTTTTTTAAACTGAAATTAAAAGTTTCAAATTCGCATTTTCAAATACATTATAGCGTTTAGAAAGTTAAAATAGAGTTATTATTTCTAATTAACATCTACAAGTGCTTTTTCCTTAATTATAGATATAATGCTTCTCCATAATATTGAGAATCAACAGAATATGATCAGTATAAGAAAGTATCTAATTATCCAACTTCCTCGTCACGTAGTTCCGTAGTCCGACTCCACCAATTATCGAAAATATGTCTTTCGCCAGCTAACTTCTTGATTACTTTGAATTTGTTATATTACTTGGTTATTTATTTTACTCTTTATTGGTAATATGTTATAATTTTTTTGTGAGAAAGTGATACTTTAAAAATACTCCTCGCTTTATAGTTAAAAATAGAATTTATAGTATAGAAGTAGTGGGTAAAAATTGAGCTTGGACAGTAAATGCAAGCGTTAAAGCAGCCATCTTAAAGCTACGCAAGCCCCAGGACATTGCTACGAGCTGTAATAATATCCTTAAAGCTTAATAAAATATCTTAATCATATATTTTATTAAGGTTTTTAAATTTAAAAAACCCGGTAACAATTTTCATTCAACTAATCTGTATAAATTTTATCCGAGAATCCATTCTTAGTCAACTACTGAAGTTGACAGGAAAAATATAAAAGTTTTAACTGGTCATACAAATTAATGGTATCGACGCTTCCTAAAATTACCCTACCATGGTAAAAAAAAACTAAGTTTACTTAAATAGTTAACTACATAGTAGTATGTGTTATTACAATATCCCTATTATTATGAACACTTGTTAAAAAACATATAAAATTATAGGTTGATTTACATTTAGTAATTTCTAGAGGCCAGCGGTGGCCCGAGGGCTTAAGCGTGTGACTGTAAACACGAAAGGTTGTAGGTTCGATGCCCAATCGAGGAAATGAAGTTTTTTATATTTTAATTTTTCCGCTCTGTGTCAAGACAAACCGCGGTGTTGAGTTACGACTCAAAATACGATGCCTCCAGAATTCGGAGGGAAATTGGGATCGGAAGTGGAATGGATCTTAATGGTGTCTCAACACTAAGTCCGCAGGTTACCTCTGCCTACCCATCTATATGCGAAATACAGCGTAAAACTAAAAAATAATAATATTAATTTCTAGTCGGTACCTAAGACATTTATTTTTAATTTATTACGTTAATTTATTAAAAAATCTACGTTCTACAAAATTTTATAACATTCTCTTACTTAAAATTAATTAATAGCGTCTTAAACCTTCGTGGACTCACCTTGTACTTTACATTTATTTTCAGTACAACCGATGCACGTTCTTATTCGGCTTCGCTAATTAAAAATGTGTTTAATTTAGCTTAAAATTTTGCGGTCTAGAGGTATTTTCATTTCCTTAGCGTTTTTGGATGTCTCTGATGTGAAATATAAGCCTATATAATATCATATCTAGACGATACGAATTTAAGTAATGTTTATATAATAAAAAAACAGTTAAGTGCGAGTCAGACTCGCCCACTGAGGGTTTTGTACCTATTTCAGGATTGGACATTTTTTTGTATGAAATAAACTACGAATATAGGTTTATAATGATTTTTTCTATGATCTTTTTGGATTTTTTTCTTTATTTGTGTTGAAAGTTCTTACTTTATGCCTAATCTCCTAACATTCCTAAATTTTATCAACCTAAATATTCGGTATTAATTTCAGCTTGAAACCTCCACGCGATATCAAGATAAAAGTCTTTACAAATGGACGGACGGACATACAGCAATATGAACCTATAAGGATTCCGTTTTTTCCTTTCGAAGTACGGACCCCTAAAAAGTACGATACGAAATTTTCCACATACCAATTTCCAAAAATAAAATCAACATTTACATTTAAAAATCACATATCTACATTTTCCAATTCATATATTCATCATCATCATCAACTGTTCTTCGTACATAGCTACATACGTCACTCTAATTGATACACTAAGCCAAGCCACTAACGTTGCCACTGATCTCAACCCTCGCTATATGAAAACTAATATATTACTTAAACCAAAATATAAATTTCACTTAAAGAAAAACTAAACATAATAATATAATAAAAAAAACAGTATATATACAGTAAAACAGTAAAAACCGTAGACTTACGTATTTGACGTATACGTCAATCGGCGCCCGGTGCGCTCAGTTAGTACGACGCAGCCTCTTGCCGGGGTGACTCGATCATTGGGTTCCACGTTCACAGATATTATATTTACGGAGTGCAGTGAGTGCGAGTGTTTTTTAATAGTGTTGTGCTCAAAAATGTGAGTATTTATATTATTTTTAAAACGATTTGAGTTAGTTGAGAATTAGTCTGAAGTTTTTTCTTGCTTTTATATTTTCTTCTTATATTAATTATTTCACATATATGTATGTTTTAAATGTAATAAACGTTTTAAATAAAGACAAAAATCAAGTAAATAGATGAATTATTTTTTTAAACTATAGTCCAAGTATAAAATAAATACAACACAAATGTTAGTTATACATATAAAAGAATATTTATGGCTATAATATTAATATCTGAATTTTATAAAAAAAACATTTTAAAAATGCTGAAACATCAATTTGTGAGTTCTAAAACATCTGCAAATAACATGAGAAATATTCTAACGTTATTTTTTGCTGTGTGATGTAAGCTGCCAATTAGTTGGCAGTTTCACTGAAAGCTCGGACCTAAATTTGTTTGTACCAAATTTTATAATTTTGTACTAAAGTTTTAACGGGTTTTTAATTAAATTAATAGTTAAAAATCTGTTAAATCTAATATATTTAAATGACCAGTGATGTCTTAAATTAGGATTTCGTAAAATATTTATCTTATAGATAGAAAGAATTATTTTTAAATTCCTTTCCAAGAATTATTTTAAAATTCCAAATTCCACACCAAATTTTTATAATGGGAAAAAGATTAACATTATGATTCAGTTATTCAAAATTATAAAACGACAGGAAAATTCTTCTAAAAACAGGAATGCAAATTTTTTCCTCATAAATCTGCTCCGTTATTAATTTAATATCATTGGTATTTTAGGTGATTATTTATAGGAAAATTCGTGATTAAATTAAATAAAATTGGGCTTAGATATTTAAACAGAATTTTTTGATTAAAATTATATCTGTATCTTTACTTACTTAAACAACAAGCGTGCGGTTGTAAACGGGACAGAAGAAATTTTCATTTCCTCGCTCTGGTAAAGAGGAAAAGCACAGCGTTAAGTTCCGGGACAAATTTGGAATGGAAGTATCTTAAAGAGAACGGAGTATCTTAACATTAGGTTCCCATGTTCCCTCTGCCAACCCTGCTATATTTTCGGGATAGAGCATTAAGGTAAACACATCAATATCAATATATATTGTGTTATTAAAACGATATAAGTGAAAGTAGAAGTTGGCGATAGAGAACTAAAACTAGTTCGACCATCATTCCCCTTATATGATACATCAATCAATTACCAAAACTACTAAAGTACGAGCACAGATGCCGTTACAGAAACTATTTAATGTTATAATAATAGTTGATCTCACTTGGGTCTTTATTAAGGTGCTCCATTTTAGTCATTTCTATGATCTATGGGTTTGGTAAAATAGTAAATAATATAAAATTAAACTAAAAGACTTTTAGTATCAAATTACTTTTCCATTATAATATTTTCAGGTGAAAATGTAAAGAGCACACTTAATTACACTGCCTTTTTTACTATATTCATTTTTTTGCTTGCACGTGACAGGATATTCAGAGGGAAATCGGGACCCTAGTGGTAAAATTCCCCGTTCCCATTAAGACATTTCTGTTCCCTAATTTCCACCGAAATCTGGAAGAATTGCGTGTTGAGTGGCGGAAATCAACGCCGCTGCCCTCATTACCAGAACGAGGATGTAAATTATTAAATATTTAAATTCCCCGAGTGGGAAATGAACTCACAACCTTTTATGTTTACAGTCACATGCTTGTACCCCTGTGCTACGACTGGCCTTAACAAAATATACTATATTTATATATTTTTTATATATTTGTATGTAATTTATCCCATAATAAATATATAGTTAAAATTGATATATATTAAGTACCCCTTGTATTTATATTTATATTCCAAAGCCTCTCAATCATTATTATAGCCAACTTATTTACTATTTTAAATGTCACTGATAATAAAATAGCAAAAGCGGTTGAGCTATTAAAAATAACCAATAAAAACTATAATACCGTAGTTCAAGCTAAATAAAATTATTTTATAATGTCCAGCCTTTTGTGCAATAAATTTTAAAATAGGATATTATTTACATTATAAAGTAGATTAACTATATATTTATTTATAGCGAAGTATGTCTATGTATTTAGAACCTGCGATACAGATGTATAAGAAATTTATGAGTATCTATATTAATATTATAACGCTGAAAGATATGTATGATCGAAGCCACTTACCACAGAAATATTTTAATGCTTGGAATTGAAAAAATATTTTTGTATTTCCTGGACCATTTACCGAGACCAGAGTTTCAAATAAAAATTAGTTTAAATTTAATCAAATATATGTTTTCATATTCACTAAAAGATAAAATGTACTACAATATACGAGTATTATAATTAAATTTTTAACTTTTAACAGATTACAAATCGATTGAAATTCCTTAAAATCGAGACTAGAAATTACTTCAAATTTCACTCTATTTTCGTTATACACAGTTTTGATTTTACATTTTTCCTATTTTCTTTTTGTCGATTTAGTAGTCTTATATAAAATATCTAACATTTTTTGCAAAATATTTGGACATTTGAATAAAGTTTTATCGTATAAAATAGCAAATTTTCTCTATTATTTCATATGAGTCACAAATGTATAATTATAAATGGGACGATTGAGGGTTTGATTCCCATTGGAGGAATGAAATATTTAATATTTTAATTTTGCTCTGGAATGACTTAAAGTATTAAGGATTCGGCGAAAAGTGGGGAAGTGTCTCAATAGAAAAGAGACGGATAGATAGAAGAAGTCTGAGTGGAGGACGCCCCCAGGTTCCCTCTGCCTTCCCATCTCTTGTGCGGAAAACAGCTAAAAAAATCATATAAAATTTGTCATTGAGATAAGTTTTAAGCTTGACCTAATTGAACTAACTATACTATATAGGCACTTAAAGTATTTAACAGTGGAAGCCAAATTTTACTTTGTTTGTAAATTGGTTTGGAGATTATATAAAAAGCTACTCTATTTTTTGCGACTTAATGAAGGAAACATTGTGGTTAGTGCCCTAGTTTCAATGAATATAAAAATGTTCTACCATTTTAGAATACTTATTTAGATTTTAATTAAAGAAGTCATAATAGCTAATGAATAATAATATAAATAGTGCTTGAAGTTTTAAAACAATATTTTTCACTCATTTTATTTGGTTTCAATGTTTATTTTTCTCTATAAAACTAAATTTATACGTAAAAATATTCTAAGCCCACTAAACCAAAAGTTATTTTAACATTTTAAAAATTTTCACCGTCACTGACATTTTCTGTTCCGAATGGTATTACGTGAAAACTTTGCTACCTATATTAAATTTATCCTATTATAAAATTGTAGATTCAAAATATTTTTATTCAGCAAATATTTTATTTCAATCTCGCAAAAATGTTACGTTAGAAATAAATAACTTTTTGACATTTCTTAGATATTTCAATAATGAACATAATTTTGACAATGATATTCGAATATTTAAGGAATGAGTTTATATAAATATATTGAGGCCAAAGTGGCACAGTGGAGAGCGTTTGATTATAAAGGTATTTGTAGGTTCAATTTTAAATGGGGGAATCATTAGAAAATATTATTCTATTAGTAAGTAGGTAGAGAAATGTTTCACGCTAGCTTCTATCTGCCCACGTGAATACAGAAACTGAAAGCAATGATACTATATATTGGCAATGGCAGAAAGGGGGGAACGTAGTGTCTTCGGGGTTCCCTCTACCAACCCTGCAGTGTGCGGGATACAGTGCAAAATAAGTGTTGCGAATACCACGCAAAATCAAACACTCTTTTAAAATAATGAACGTTGTTGCAACCAGCCCGACTCTCTCGGAAATATAAAACATGGCAAACAATGGCTGTAAAGAAAAAATATTATTTATGAACACATGGCTCGCTGTGTTTTATTTAGAATACATATGAATAAAATATGTACATATTAATGATATGTACTGTCAAGAGTGACAAAAAACAAATATGATTCTAAATATGGCAAAGCTTTTATATATATTTTTTTAATTAAGCTTCATGCTGTGCGGGATGCATATTACAGAATAGGCAACTACCTGGGAACCTAGAGTCAAAATAGTATGTAAACAATTCCGTTCTCCACTTTTTGCCGAATTCTGGAGGTATCGTGTGTTGAGTGGTGGAACTCAAAGTTCAAAACCTCGTTACCATTGTGAAGAAATGAGTGGGAATCGAACTTACAGGCTATCGCGTTTAAGGTCATACGCTTGTGCCTCTACGCCATTATCTGTGTATTACTATATATTAAACTACTTACTAGATATTTTCTTCTTTACTTATCAAAAACAAAACACTCGAGAAATTTTGTGTTATTAGGCTTAAGCCCCATATTTAGGAAATTATAATTAATAGTTATTGAAATAACATGCCAAAAACAAATAGAATTCCTTCTAGTGTATATTAAACTTTATCAATATCCGAAACTACAAGTGGATGATAAATTCAGCTTTACTCTGTATTCCGTATACGGCAGAGTAGGCAGAGAGAACCTAGTGTTAAGACACTTCGTTGTCCATTTTCCACCGATTTCTGGAGGCATTTCGTGAGGCATTTCGTGTAGCAGAACTCATCGTTACTATTTGTTCGACACCAGAATGAAGAAATTAAAATATTAATTTAAATAAATATTTCATTTTCTCTAGAGGGAATCGAACTCACAACCAGTTGCGTTTACAGTCACACATTTTTGCCCTTGCGCCACGAATGGCCTCAAATAAATGAATAATTAAGCAATAATACTAAGCTGTAATGAATGACTTGAGCTCTAGCCATGTGGCAGTCTATTTAATGGTTTTAGGTTTGTATTATGAAGATGAATATCAAGTGATTCTGAACTTTCCAATTATTATCGATAAAGTTAACGACATTTATATTGCACAAGTTAAGAGAAATTAATGTTGTTTGTCTAGGTGGCCTTTTGATGTAAAGTTTGTTAATTAAGTCCAACTTTCCACCACAAAAAGAGATCCAGTAATTAGTTTGGTATTAAAAAAGGACAAATTCAATAGGAATTGAAAAATTATGACTCTACGAAATGATTACATCCTATTTTTTCCCTCCCTTTGTGAAATAGACCAGAATGGAAGAAGTGGCCTCCCCCCACTTCTTCCATTCTGGTCTATTTCACGCTATTGAGCACCAGTCAGGCTTATAATGGTCCAGCTCGTCTCTCCATCTCCGTTTTGGTCTGCCAATTCTCCTTTTAGAGTTCCTATCTTACTAATATTATAAATGTAAAAGTTTGTGAAGGCGGATGTTTTTTTTCACATTCACGCAATAACAACTGAATTTACAACTGAATGTTCGTAGGAACATTAGCATTTTTAAAAAAATAGTAACAATCTGATGCGGATATTTACCCAAGCCGACTTAGTTAATTTGAAATTTATACTTTGAATTTTTTTTCTTTTCATTTTAATATTTATTACATCTTATTAAGGTTTTCAGTATTTACCCTAAATACTCTACAGATAGTCTTAAATATATGTTAATGTATATTTTTGCCATTGGAGAGGCCTATGCCCAGCACGACGAGGGCAGGCTGATGATGATGATGATGATGTATATTTTTTGATCTATTTCGTTCAAAACTTTTGTTAAGCTGAATGAATAAATAAATTACTTACACAATTTATACATTGTATTGTAAGCTCTTTGTAACACGCGTGTCAATACAAATAAAATAAATAAAATAAATTTTAATCGTGTCAAACACAGTGATCCTATTCGGTTGATTGCCACACAAAATGCGAGATAGGCGTTGAAAAATGTAACTAAATATTCGGGAAACCTACTAACAATAGGCTTACTTTATACTAAAAAATAAATCAGCTTCACGCTGTATCCCGCAAATAGTAGGATTGGCAGATGGAACCTAGTGTTAAGACACTCTGTGCCTCATTTTCCACCGAATTCTTGGGGCATTGTGTGTTGAGTGATGGGACTCAAGGAAGTGAATATATAAATTTAAATAAATATTTCATTACCTTGAATTGGGATCGAACCCACAACAAGTCGCGTTTCTACACACACTTGGACCCCTGCACCACAACTGTTCTCTGGACTACTTTATACTAGTGCTCATATATACAGTGTAATGAAAAACAGAAACAGGCCGGCTGTAATCTACTTGCTTATGTCGAAATGGAATAAATGACATTTGGCAAGGCTTAGTAAGCAGTTTGTGGATATTATATGAGAGTTTTAGGGACGCCTAGATACCATAATCAGGATTGATTATGTTATTATAATAAATTAGTATGAGTATTTATTATTGGATTATTATAGTAGTTGTATTGTATATGAATAGATTTCTCTTATCTATTAGTAGAAATAAAATTGATATGTCTGTCTGTAATTTCAATATATTCATGTTTTTCAACGTGATTTCGGAAACACGATATTTAAACACAAATAAATAATTTTGAAAGTTTTGTCTGTCTGTCTGACTGCCTTTCTATGTCTGTATATCTGGATTAGCAGAACTGGTTTTTATAATATTTACATGTAAAATTAAGGAGGTTATAGATCAAGGCGTTTTTATCCCAGATTTCCCGAGGGCTCAAGACTTACTACTGTGAAAACACATTTATCGTGAAAAGATTTAAAATATAATTTATTAAATATATGACAGTGTAAATAACCATACTAAAGTATTCAACTAATTTCCATGAAATATTCAGCCTAGTTCAAACAGGCGAAGCTCATGTAGAAAACCGACAACATACATTGGTAATTTTCAAAATTTCAACAATCAATTTAAGTATAATACTCGTAAATACAAAATAATGTTCACATGGCATTTACAGAAAATAAAGTCTGGAAAACG
>JAEBDU010006045.1:0-25793 GCA_016802625.1 Heliconius numata | reverse complement strand
GAAACAATATAAAATATAAGAAAGTCACTAAAATATTCTAGTTGATATATTTTTTTAATAGAAATTAAACTAAGTAAGGTCTTGAAAATACAAAATAAAAACTAAACATTAAAATTATAAAACCTAAATGCAATTATTTTTATCTTTATGATCATTTTAGTGTTAAAGCATGTGAGCCAAACATATATTGATTTAATTTCTAAATATGAAATTAAAATATTTATTTTGTTCCAAAAGGCCAGTTGTGGCGTCGGGGCCTAAGCGTGCAACTATACGCACGACAGATATAGGTGGGTAGGTTCGATTCTCACTTGAGAAAATTAAATATTTAATATTTTCATTTAGTTGTTCTGGTGTCGAGGTGTGACGTGGCCAGAATCTGGTGGAAAGTGAGGAGCGGAGTCTAAGCCTCATGTTGACATGAGGCTCCCCTTGCCTACCCTGCTACAGTCGTGATACAGATGACAAAATTATTTTTTTTTCAATACGAAAAAGTAATAATATACGAATAATAAAAATATTACGAGCGATGTATTGTGTACTTCACTGCAAGTTATTATACAAGCTTTAATAAAAAACGGTCTCGTTTCGTGGCGTTCCGTTGCCATCAGGAAATAAATTTTCATGAAATGTTAAAAATTAAAAATAAATTGAACCGATCGACCTACCACAATTTTCCACTTTTCAATATCTTTATTTTGTTTTAGTTATTTATCGAAAACACGAAAATAGCAAAATAAACCTAAGTTTTAAATTTTAAAAGTGTAATGCAAATAAATACAAAAATATAATATTAAAATAAGTATGAAATATGTAAAATAAAAAAATATACTGTTAAAACTAGAATGTTATTCAAATTTATTGAATTAAATTAACACTTGTCAAATTTCAAACTGTGTGTTTATATAATTTATTCCATGTAATACTTTTGGTAAACTGTTAAATAAACAATAATAAATATAATAAAATATACAAAATATAAAATATAATAAAATATACTAACTAAAATTATTATAAGAATCAAGTGATCACTATATTTGCAGAAAATAGATAACACGTACACTACACTAAAATTTATCTCAGTATTGAAAATGGCAGGTATAATCTTTGAAATGAAGAAGAAGAAAAATTTACAAGTTAGAAGATAGACAAATTAAAAACTGAAGAGATTCGTAGCACAGCGGCGCAAAGCGCGACCGAAAACTCGAAAGGTTGTGGGTTCGATTTCCACTCGAGGAAATGAAACATTTATTAAGTATTTTCATTTCCTCGTTCTGGTCACGAGGCAATGGACGACCTTGAGTTCCGCCATTCAACACGCAAAGCCTCCAGAAGCCTCAGCGGAAAATGGGGAGTGAAAGTTTCCCAAGTTCCCCCAGCCTACCATGCAAAGTGCAGGAAACAGCGTGAAGCTAAAAAAGTGTTTTCAATAAACAATTAAATAAAACAGTCAGGATCAATAAAATTTATTACAGTTTATCATATTAAGTTGGATATCCTAAAAATATCTTTAAAAGATTAACAAAATAATATGAATACTAATTAATTCTGATTATTTAAAACGACTACACACTCGTGAGTTATATTGTACATGTGATAGAGTACAAAAACTACTTACATATTTAACTACATACAGATTTAAATAGAGGAAGTAATAATATTATGTATATAAATTTATAAAAACAAAAAGATATTAAATATTAAATGTTTTCTATTCTTCGCTCTGATGTCGAGGCAAAGTGCAGCGTTGAGTTCTGCCACTCAATGAATGCTTCCAAAATTCAATTTGATTCAAATCTTCCAAATACATTAAAAAAAGTAAATTCGTCCAGTAATTGCGTGAAAGGACATACAGTTTATATGCAATGTATATATAGAACAGATCTAAGAAGCTCTCTCTATATAGATATTTCGATAAATAATAATTAGCATAAAATAAAATTCTAATAATAGTCGCTAAATTATATCTAGATCTTTTATTAGAATATCTTTTAAAGTTCAATGTTGTTTACATAGAAACTAGATCAAGGCGAACCTGAAAAAATAACATATATTTACACATATATATGTTATTTATACACATACTTATGTTATTTATGTTTTTCTTTGACATTTTTTTGTTTTGACTTAAAAGATTATATAAGATTATATAAAAACGGTGTAAAGATGATGGTATCTGCCCCTAATGGGCTCTGGTATGACATGGCCTTGCTAAGTCTGTCATTCAATTGTTGCCTAACCTCATATACTCGTACTCATAATTACAGTATACTGTTTACCTACTCTCTGTTTAGATAATTGTGCAAACCAACAAAGAACAAAATATTGCAGGATGTAGAGATTATAGTGACGAATTTTAAATAAGAGGCTTCTTGTGGTGGAAAGGCACTAAGTAAAGGCAACAGGTTGTAGGTTCGATTTCCTTTTGAAGAAATTAATTTGTTTTTTTCATTTCTTCGCTTTGATTTCTGCACTCGGCAAAGCTCGGTTGCGTTCCACTACTCAATACGCAGTGCTTCCAGAATTTGGTGGAAAATGGGTAACGAACTGTGAAGGGTAACACTAGGTTCCCTCTGCCTAGAACGTGGCTTCTAGTGACAGCGATAATAATATAATCTTCTTTAAGCCGGCATTATGCAATGCAATTACTCAATTAACATTGCCTAGACCTTTTTTTAATGGATATTGGATAATGATGATTTATTAATGAATCATTACGTTTTTTATTTTTAATACTTGTGTGTATATTGAAACTCTATTACTTTAGGAAAAATAATTTTGTATGATAATAATAAGAAACGTTCATTTACTTAAAATTATTTGTTTTTTTAGCTTCATGCTGAATCCCACATATAACCGAGTAAGTAGAAGGAACCTGGGAACCTAGAACTAAGTCACTCCGTTCACATTAAGATACTTCCGTTCGCCACTTTCCGCCGAATTATGAAGGCATTGAATATTGAGTGGCGGAACTCAAAACAGCTCTAAGCCTCGTTACCAGAGGAGAAATGAAAATATAAAATATTTCCTTCCCCCTAGTGAGAATCGAACTCACAACCGTCGCGTTTATATTCGCATTCAAATTATAAAAATAATAGAACATATGGGGTTGATTTTGTTCTCTAAATACATATTTGATTATTCGTTTTGCACATACCAAACTTTGTTGCTTATTGGACAAGCAAAAAATGTCTGGCACGCGGTGGTACGAGCGTATGATACGAGTCAGTATGATTCGCGTAACTATTAAAGGCAAATATTTTGGTTTAAATTCTACCACACATATATATTACGACTAGTGGACGCCCGCAGCTTCGCCTGCTTATTTGTACCCTTATGGGGTGAATTATAATAAACCATAAAACACGTGTTCAATGAAATATTTTTAAGTCTAAATTTAAAATTTTATAAAAATCGGTGGCGATTTAAAGATTTTCCATAGAAACTTTCAACCCCTATTTCACCCCTTTAGGGTTAAAATTTTTCAAAATCCCTTCTTAGTGGATGTCCAGATTACGAAAGTAGAAATTTCACGTTTCTACCATTAGCGGTTACATTACATCAACAGTAATATACGTAAATGTTTTAAATATTATTGTTAAAGCCTCATGTGTGAAGCGGCACCCCGTTAGATTCATTTAATAGAATTTAGAATCATTTTCATCTTTAGAATCATTTTCGTTTTCTTTTCGTTTCGTTCTGATAAGAAAACAAGGCGGTTGAGTTTAGCCACTCAACACGTAATGATTCGGCGAAAATTAGGAAAAAAAGTGCCTAAAACACTAGTTTTCTTCTGGCTACCCTACTATATACGGGATACAGCGTGAGGCGAAAAAATAAAGTTAATGAGTATAATCCATAAAATCAAACAATTATATATTACAACCTTTTAACATTTTGTCGTTTCTTTTTATAAATTAAACTGTTTATTTATAAATAAATATTTAATTCTCAAACTCTTCTTCAATGATTCAGTTCAGAATGAAAGACAAAAATCAATTATGTTTAAAAGTTCAAGGATTTATGCACTTCGGCTTAACGAAATGATTGAGAAATACTTATATACACTTTTTAAATCAGGAAACAAGTGTGAGAAGTGTATGATATAATATTAATACTTACTTACGAACAAATAAGCTTCGTAATATTTTTATTTTATAGGTGAAGGTTTTTAACTGGATCTATTTTTGACATTCTCCTATTGTGTAACATTATATCCTTTTTATTATATCTCTTTTGTTTCTTCTTCTTAGAACGTGACATTAGTGAAGTGGTTAAGGCTCAACTGACATGCTCCAATTAAGAGCTGAACTGAAGTTTCATAACTAGTTAAAAAATGAATAATAGATTTCCAAGATGCGAAAACTGCTACGTTTGAATTTTCATACGGTTTAAATATTTCTCTTTCCTTAGAATTAGATATTTATTTAAATTAACATGCATCTATATGTCCAAGCTTTTGTTGTTGCGCAGAGGTACAAGCATGGGACTGTAAACGCGACGGGTTATGGGTTCGATTCCCACTTGAGAAAATGAAAAAAATAATATTTTCATTTCTTCGTTCTGGTGTCGGAGCAACACGCGGCGTTGAGTTTCACCTCTCAATCGGGAATACCTTTCGAATTCGGCAGATAATTGTGAACGGAAGTGTCTTAATGGGAATGAAATGTCTTTATAGTAGATTCCCATGTCCGCGTGAAACTAAATAAAAGGTTCTTCCGCATCTGCAAAACAAAGCGCACCTAGTGATCATTTATTCTGTTCTCCACTTTTAGTTATTTTTTATACCTATTTTATGGTGGAATTTTACGTCACTTATCAAACTTTTTTGTTTAGTTTCACATTATTATTTTATTATAATTACATACCTACAATTATTTCTTTTGCGAAAACAACATCTTGTGTGTGTACTTAGATTACTTCGGTGACGTCATCATATTTTAACTACAAAGACTTGCATATTTTTTGCTTCAAGTGCGATGTACTCTATAAAAAATAACTTGACGTTAGAGAATTACATACTGTTATACGTTCCCATATCTACTTGAAGCAGGCAATAAATTAGCTTTTAATATAATAGATCTTGGTCCATACCAAGATCGATATTTCGGTGGAAATGGAAATGGAGGAACTATGGAGGAATAATGATAAGGGAGGAATATGGATTCCTATTTTCGAGCTACAGATTTAGCGGTCATTCATGGCGCAGAGGCACAACCGTGTGGATGTAAACGTGACAAGTTGTGGGTTCGATTCCCACAATATTTTCATTTTTTCTGTTCCACCACTCAACACGCAATGCCTCTAGAATTTGAAGAAAAGTGGGGAAAGAACAACAGACTTGGTTCCCTTTGCCTACCCTCCTATATGCAGGATACAGTGGAGAGCTGAAAAAAAAACATAGAGTACCTTGTTTTTAAAATTATTCAAAATTTAAAGTTACAATGCAAAAGTTAGTGATAAAATTATCACGTGCATAGTTTTTGTTAAATAAAATTTAAATAGCGCTAGAGAGATCATGATAAATGAGCGAGCAACGGACTTTCGAGGTGAAGTTAATTAGAAAAATAAAATAAAAGAAAATAATGTAATTGAAGATAATAAAAACATTTTAACTAAATTTAGTTTAAATAAAAAAAAATCAGCTTCACGCTGTATCCCGCACACATCAGGTTAGGCAGAGGGAATCTTGTGTTGAGACAGATCATCCCCATTTTCTCGCCTCAACGCCTCGCTTTGCCTGGACACCAGAGTGCAGAAATGAAATTATAAATTTAAATGAATATTTCATTCCCTCGACTGAGGATCGAACTCAAAACCAGTCGCATTTAAATCATACACTTGCGCCCCTGCGCCAAGACTGGCCTCAAGTTTGTCGGAGTGTCTTAACACTAGGTTCCCTCTGCCTACTCTGCTATATGCTGAATATAAGGTGAAGCTGATTTAACCTAAATTTAATTTAATTTAATATTTATTTAAATATATTGCGCTAGCGTTGAATATTAAGCAACACTGTAAAAAGTCAATATTGTTTACTTTCTGTGACAATATAACTCAAAGGTTTTGTGGTAAAGTAATAAAAGACGAGTTTGAATAGCATAGTAGTATATAGTAATAATAATAATAATAATATTATGACGTTTATATTGTACTTTTTATACAATGGCTAATTGTTTTAAAATTTTATAAACAATGGGTTTATATAAATAATAACAACTCATAGTGTAACCGTCTGTTGGTCTTTCACTGTGAGTGTTAGTTAGTAAATAATTTTATTTACTAGAAAATACCCACTAATATTAGTAATATTAGTTCTATATTAGTTAATAAAATATTTGTTACTTTAATTTTCACGCTTCACGCCGTATATATTGTTTGTTGAGAGGCGGAATTCAACGCCGCGCTTTGTCTACACCAGCGAAGGAAATGAAAATACCAAATATTTATTTTTTTCGAATGGGAATCGAACTCACGACTGTACCTGTCGCGGTTGCAATCAATTTAGTTAAATTTTTCACAATCAATGAAGAAATGAAAAAGTAAGCTTCATTTGCTAGCTCTATGAAAAGTAAAGTAATAAACATAAAAGCTTATGTAAAATATTTTTAAAAAATATGTATATATACTTTATTGCACTTTAAAAAATAACATATAAGTAAAACAAAATTAAAAGATTCGTTAACAATGGTGTCAACTTTTATAAGTGTTATCCCATAGGTACTAAGAAAAGGAAAATATTTTACCTGCCCCCATTGGATAACCTCTCGGCCGGCGCCGCACCTGTAGCTCCTCTGGTGTTACACGAAGTGGTGACCGGCTGTGATAACTTACCATTAGAGAACCCTATCCCTGATAAGGGATAAGGATAAGGGTTCCATTTTTTTCCTTTTGAAGTACGGAACCCTAAAGAGTCTAAATGTTATATTTAAATTTCGATTCTTTACATGGTTTTACTCATTGCAAAATTTATAGATTAAATATTAGTTAAAGAGAGAATGATGTTTACTCATTGCAAAATTTAAACATTAAATATTAGTTAAATTTCGTGAGAATGACCTTGCAAGTCAGAGATGTTCATATACCAATAAGGTGAGCTGCAGTTGGATTCATTAATTTTCTGCCTTGACCCCAAAAATTTATCGCAACAAATATCGTGTTAAGTTGCTAGCTATATTCTTTTTATGCATAGATATAGATAAATTTTAATTAATTTTGATATCATTGTTAATATGCTAATATACTCTTATTTTAAGATAATTATGAATAATTATGCTCAGAGACTAAAAGCTAGGTCATTATTTATTTAGACTAGCTAAAATCGTACCTAAAATAATAAAATATTTTTTAACTAAAACCTATTTTATACTTTATTATTAAAAATGTATCAAAATCTAAAATAAAAAAAAACTATCGTGATCGTATTGTTATTTCTAAGTGCAAGGCGTGTCCATAAGTTCTACCACTCAACACACAATGCCCCCAGAATTCTGCAGAAAATGCCCTCTCTAGGCCTCGCTAGGCCTCTGCCTACCCTGCTGTGTGCGGGATAAAGCGTAAAGCTAATTTTTTTATTTCTAAGATAAACCAATCTTACGTCTATCCAGTTAATTCGTAATTATTTTCTCTACAGTGAAAAGCTAGTACAAGGTTTTTTTTAAGGAGTCTAGTGTTAAGATATACCGTTCGCTTTTTATTTGCCGCTACGCACAGAATGGAGTATGAACCTATTATTTAGTACTCTCAAGCTATTTAAACTTAGTATGTATTTATTTTGTAAATCTGATAGCAGTAATTAAGTATTAGTGACAAGGCCGAAGCTATTCTTAAGTTACTTCAGAATTCTGAGTGAATGGTGTGCCCCGTGCAGCCTGTGCTGTAGTTATTTACGTTAACTGTCTAAGTTAATTTTACTTTTTGCTTATTTACTTATATTTATAATTTATTAATATGCTATCAACGTCAAGTAAAAATTGCAATGGGGACTCTGGATTTTTGGAAATTTATTTAATTTTATTTTATTTAATCTTTTGGCTAAAATTGACTAACATAGACTCCATTAAGACACTTAAATTACCGACTTCCTTCAGTCATATTAAAATCCGAGTAATATAAGTGTATTAACATATCTAGCTTTTAGCGGTATGTCTGTAAAATGTATTATTGGTCTATATTTTTTCAGCTCTACCCAGTATACCGGCAGGGTAGGCAGAGGGAGTCTAGTGTTAAGACACTACGCTTCCCACTTTCCGAATTCTGGAGGCATTGCGTGTTGACCGTGCCTTTTGTCTTTGCCTATTTTTTAAAAATATTAACTATTTCATTTCCTCGAGTGAACCTCGTTTACAATCTCATGTACAACCTCATCTCAGGCCGTAGGGCCTGACCTCAATAGTGCCTTATTAAATTTCTTCAGTGACTGACTTTTTAAATTATTTTTCTTTATAAATAACATAACTTTACAATGTATTACGTTGATAAAAAAAATTGTAATATACATATTATTAAATCGTCGCCATTAAGTATTTAGTCTCGCCAAAGTAATCACAAGCTATCAAAGTTAAAATTTACGTAACAATATAACGTATTCTTGTTTTATTGTATTCCTTTTCCTGCATTTTGCATGTGTCAAGGCTTTTGAACTTTTGATATTTTTGCCAATTTATTAGACATTGTATTGTAATAGTTAATTGGACTTCCTTTTAGGAACTTTATAAAAAATTAATTTAAATAGAATATATGGGGAAACATAGATGTAAAAATATGACTATTTATTATATTTTTTTAAAAATATGTGATAAAAAATCTATTTAATTTTTTTACCTTACTTTACCTAGAAACCACATTTTTTGTTTAGTATAAAATTTTAAGTATAGAGCGATTCAGATTTATCCTTTTAAATTACAATTCGTTATAAGTAGAGAATATTATAAGTGTAATTTTTTTTTACTTAATTATAACCAATTTATTTAATTATTTATTAAAAAAATATTTATTAAAACTCTTATGTAGATTATATAACAAAAAATAATTATAATTAGAAAAATTAAAAAGTACGGAGCGAGATTTAAAAACTTAATTTTTTTTGAACCCGCTCTTGGCAACCGTCCAAGCACTTTGTAGCGACAAAGTTTAGAGAAATTCTCACAAATCTCCGAAACCGAAAACATAAATGAACTACTTTTTTTTTCTTTGTTTATTATCCTTAACACTTTCTTCTTTGCGTTGTTTGTTTTAGCTTTCTAAGCATGTCATAATTTCTAATTTCCATAAGTAATAACCGAAACAAACCATTTGTTAGAATTGTTAACGTAAAATGCGTGAAATATATATTGTGTATTATGTTATTTTAACACATAATTATTATTTTTTTCTCATCTTCACCCTGGCTCCTAGGGGACGATGGAGACTTAGTGCTAAGCCAGTTCCATTTCTCTATTATCCATCAATTTATGGAGGCTTTGCGTATTAAGTGACGGAACTCAACACCGCACTTTGCCTCGTTACAGTCACACGCTTGTGCTCCTGCACCCTGGCCTGAGTTTTTAATATTTGTTATTAATGAATATATAAATTTAAATGACAATTATTAATTACGATTTTATCTTTATGTTCTTATTTACAATTGTAATTATTAAGAATATAAATATTTTATATATACAATAATATTTACTTACGTAAATATAGTTTTTAACCTAATACTATAGATATTTTTTGATTTAGTCTGTTTCATTGCGAATTTAATAAATTCATTAAAAAAATATGCCTTTCTACGTTTTGCCGGATCACTTTTTACTTTTAATACTCTAGAACTAAATATACAAATAATCTCATGTTAGAAATTGTAATCCTAAATTTAAATAAGAGACCGTCGTGGCGCAGCGGCACAAGGGTGTGACTGTAACGCGAAGGTTGTGGGTTCGACCTCCACTCGAGGAAGTGCAATATTTATTTAGGTCTATATTTCCATTTCTTCGCTCTGGTGTCGAGGCTAAGCGCGGCGTTTATTCTGCTCAACAAGCAATGCCTCCAGAATTCGACACCAGGTTTCCTCTGCCTACCCTGCTGTGTGCGGGATACAGCGTGAAGCTGATTTAATTTAATTTAATTTTAATTTAAATAATAGAAATGCTCACATCAGCACATACAATTTACAAATCTTTCCTCGAACTAACCTTGGCAAGGAACACGGAATCGACTGGACGAGGCCGATGCGATGACACTGCTATACAGTTTTTGTTAGCCTGTATTGTCGAGATGTCCTCAAGGTCCATATGATCTCTGCATCCGCATAAATATGAAAAAACGGAGACTTAACATGCTTAGCATTATTGAACAATCAGTTAATTAATTCTTCCTAATTCTGTTCATGTGAACATAATTAGGAAGAGTTAATTATCTAAATGTTTCAATTCGAGAAGACAAAGTATAATATAGTAAGAGGCAAGTGTGTGAGTGTAAGCGAGGCGGGTTGTGGGTTCAATTCCAATGAAAAAATATGAAATATTTCATTTCCTCGCTGTGGCTAAGCGCGAGTTCTACCATAAATAGATGCAATGCGTGCAGAATTCGGTGGAAAATGGGGACAGGAAGTTTATTTGAAAATTGTTCTAATCTAAATAATAATATATTCTATAAATTTTATTTGTTTATCGTTTATTGCTTTCTGAAAAATATTACAGAATCTAGCCAAAGTCGCAAAACATATAGGCAAACTTAATTACTAACCAAGATGTTGAAGTTTCAATTTCATTCACCTAATTTATAGAACGAATACGCGGACTCGCCTGCTTAAAGTAATTTTTATCATCTTCTTCCTCGTTTTTTTTTCATTACTGAAGGGCTTGCCCGTTCTGGTAGGTCCTGGTGAAGGAGCTAACGAGATACTTCCACGCCTGTCCTCGGCTTGCCTTAAAGCGAACACTTTTATACTATAACATTTATTATAGAGAATTGTTATATTAAAGCCAAACCTGACTGACTTAAAATTATCATTTAATAAATGTTATGTATAGCTAAATATGTTTATTTTTACAAAGGAAATAAATTAACGCAGTTTTTATACGTGCTTAGCTTGCTGAACCATTAAATTAAATTCTATTGAAATTGACGTCAGAGGTTGTAATCGTTCGGATATATCCGTGTCGTATCTTCACTTACTTGCACATATAACAATGTTTTTAAAATATATATAAAAATAGCGTGAAAAATCAAAATGTAATTCCGTGCCTTCATGAGAAACATGGACATTGAGGCCAGTCGTGGCGCAGAAGCACAGAGTGTGACTGGAACACCTACTGGTTGTGGGTTCGATCCCCACTCGAGGACATGAAATGTTTATTTTAAATGTATATTTCCATTTTTTCGCTCTGTTGTCGAGGCAAAGCGCGGCGTTGAGTTCTGCCACTCAACACTTATTGATTCCAGAATTCCGCAGAAAGTGGGGAAAGGAGCGTCTTAACACTAGGTTCCCTCTGCCTACCCTGCTGTGAGCGGAATACAGCGTGAATACGATTTAATTTTTATAATTTTTTATTTTATGAAGAACAACGACATAAAACATGGCGTCTAGGTAAAGTTAATTCTGTCTTGTGTTCAGATGATTACAATAAGCACGCAGTAATCATGAGGTGATTACCGCGTCCGGTGTTTACTGCGTTAGCGCATTTAACAATCAAATGTACAAAAGTTTGCCGAACGACAAGCCAAATTGGTATCTACTGAAATTTGTCAAATTAATTGGAACATGTTCTAAACATGTTTTCCTCATACGCTTATTTATTTAATATCATAAAAAATGACAGCCCATTACTGAATTGAATACAAAATGTGTGTAGTCAATGTTATTTACAGTGTTTTTTTGTTTCAGTTCCGTGAGAAGCCACAATGACTCTTGATGCCAAAAAAACTGGAAAAGACAATGAGGCTTCGGAAAAACCCTATAAAGCTAACGGAGGCAGTAACTTAAATGCAAATGATGCTATTAGAAATAGTTTTAAAAATAAAATGGAGAAAGAAAAGACTAGTATAAAAAATAATGTCAGAGAGATAGAAAACATAGAGTTAAATATATTTCAAAAGGCAAGACAAATGATGTCATTAATCACAGTTGAACCTATTCTAGCATGCTACGTGATGCCGTCCGTCCTTTCAGCTTTAGCTACACAGAATTTATATTTAGAAAAAGCTTGTAGAGTTAATTTAGGTTTCGATCACCATATATGTGATGCTCTTACTAAAAGGCAGACAGCCAATTATACATTTGAAGAAGAAGCAGTACAAACATTGGTTGCCTCAGTTGCTGGATGGAAAACAGTATTACAATCATTTTTACCATGTGGTATACTAATATTTCTAGGAGCATATAGCGACAGAGTTGGTCAAAGAAAATTTTGCATGCTTTTACCTATTGTTGGAGAATTCTTAACCAGTATAGGTCTCATAATTAATACTTACTTCTTTCACGAATTGCCGGTAGAAGTGGCTGCTGTTACAGAGGCAATATTTCCTGCTTTGACTGGTGGCTGGTTCACTATGTTCATGGGTGTGTTTAGTTATATAGCCGATGTAACCACTGAGGAACAAAGGACACTGAGAATAGGAATAGTTAATCTATTTTATTCTTTGGGAGTGCCAGTAGGAGCGGCTCTTAGTGGAATTTTGGTCCGCAAAATTGGATTATACGGTGTATTCTCGTTGAGTGCCAGTTTGTACGTCATGAGCTTCTTCTATGGATTTTATAGGATAAAGGAAGTTAAAAGGGACGATCTCAATGTGGTACGTAAGGATTATTATTTCTATATGACTTTTATACAACGCTTTGTCTAACCAGAAAAAAAAATAATGTATAAAAACTGGAATTTGACTCCAGAATCATCGTTTTACTAATAAATACTTCCCACCGCCATGTTGCCTTCATATCTTGTTAAATTATACAATCTTGAAAATTTTAAAGTAAACATTGAGCTGGTACCTAATAAGTACATATTAGCTTTAAGTGGGGATTTCCCTCTTTCGAAATGAACTCACGCTTTGAAATGCCAATTCAAAAACCTGGTAAGAGCTGGCTAACGAGTTGGCGTTGCGTCTTCACTTACATAAGAGGTCACGAGTTCAATGGCTAAATCAGACCATCGAGCGTAACAATAGAAAAAGTCCGTCAACTTGACCCACTTCGATGTCACTCTGTCTCTCGCTTGAAAGGAAGGACTCTGGTCATGCTCCGGGAAACAAAATATATTCTAGACGATATTTCTCTAAACAAATAATGTATATTTGGAAATGCTGATAGTGGTAGTTGATTATTAAAATGTGACGTCAAAATATAACTTTCTTCAAATTAAGGAACTAATTTTGATGTTGACCTAAATAATACAAGTATTAAGTATGTATTAAAAAAAATCTTCATTTTTATGACTTTACTATAAAATTAAATTATTTTTCTGATCTTACTTAGCCATTTTTGCTATACAATAAAATACAGCAAAAATATATATTCTTGCTAATATTTTATATACCCAGATCTTTTCTAATGTATTGGAAGTTTAACAATTACGTATAGTTACCATATTTAAAATTATACATTTCAAAGCTGTATAGTAGGTTAGTTTTATTCGGTTAATAGAATAATAATGATTGGAGCAATTTCCAGTACCTTCGCTATACTAGCAGTTTTGAATTACCTAGATTAAGATCTAAGTACTAACAGACGTATGATCCTATACATAATTAAGTACGACCTTTTCATGTTTTTCTTAGAAAATTGACATCAGCTTTAATCATTAATTATGGAGTGTTCGGTACATAATCTATTCTTTAACTTAAATAAAAAAGATAGAATAGATTAAATAAAATAGATGTAAATAGCTTCACGCTGTATCCCGCTTGGAGCAGGATAAGCACGAAGTCTATGTTAAGACATCCCGCTCTCCACTCTCGCCGATTTATGGAGGCATTGTGTGTTACATGGCGACACCAGAGCGAAGAAATGGAAATATAAACGTAAATAAATGTTTCACTTCCTCGAGTGGGAATCGAACCCACAACCGTTGCGTTACAGTCACACCCTTGTTCCGCTGCGCCACGACGGCCACGAGTTTAAAATATTAAGGAAAACAAAATAACCGCAAATATAAAATTAGGTCACACTATATGAAAATTTAATTAGGACTTAGACGTAAACCAATTCTTAGTAGTTACAAAAGACATTTATTTAGCAAAAAACAAGAAACCTTCCTGCTGGTTTTTACGTTTTGGTTACTTTGGCATATTTAAAACAGGAAAAAAAATTCGGCGGAAAGTGGGGAACGGAGTGTCTTAGCACTAGGTTCCCCCTGGCTACCCTGCTGTGTGCGGGATACAGCGTGAAGCATATTGTTTAAATAATTACGACGGCAAAGGGTCAATCTAATATATAGGTCATTGGACGGAGTGTCTTAACACTAATTTCCATCTGTCTACCAGGTTGTGTAAGGGATACAAGAATATCTTCCAAGTATCTAAACATATTATTTGTAAAGATAATACAAATTGCAAAACGTTGTAGAATGTTTTAAACTTAGCTAAAGCACAATTATTAGAATTCGCGAGCTACAGTTAGTTTTAGAAATTATTGAATATTAGCAAGTACTGTAAATATAACTTCCTATAACATAATAACTAAGTGCAATGCAAAGTAAAATAATATATATATATAAAATTATATATATATATATACATGTTCTTAAAACTTTTGTGCTAGTTTCTTCATGTAAAGTAGATTGTATGCAGTTTGGTAATTACTTTTAAAACTTGTATTGCAAAAGTTTTTATCGATTTGCATTTATTTGGTAAGACAATTGAAATTTATGTAATTTTTATGTTTCTTTGATGGCTCTCGTAATATTGATTCCATTGAGATTGTTGTTTTTCTAGATATTTCAAGAACAGTCACGCAAGCGGACTTAGAGCCATAAATTTGATGAATTAAGATAAACTCTGTAGAAATATAAATTGACCAATAAATGTAGTTATTTATTGTTTCACTTTTAATTCTGCGGTTACCTGTTTCGTAGAGAGCTTTTAGTAACCGGTACCATATAAAAAAATATTTTAAAAATCAGTCTCATTTTAAAGTATTTCTTTAATTGGATCAAAGAGATTTTAATTTTTTATGAGGCCATTTATGGCGCAAGGGCGCAAAGCGGGGGGTTTTGAGTTCGATTCCCACTTGAGAAAGTTTATATATTTAATATTTTAATTTTTTCGCTCTATTGCCAAAGCGAGGCGTTGATTCCGATTCCGCCACTCAACGTGCTATGCCCCCAGAATTCAGCGGAAAATGGGGAATGGAGTGTGTTAACATTAGGTTCCCTTACCTTCCCTGCTGTGTGCGGGATATAGCGTCACGCAAAAAAATATAAAAACAAATAATAATAATTTATACTTTATTTTAGAAAAAATCCGCGAACTGTTGTGAATGGCTGCGGAATTTCTTCGACACGCAATACGTGAAAGATACTCTGATGGTGGCGTTCAAGCCAGGTCCTAACAATCGAAGGTTGAGGGTTATCATGCTTGTGGTAGTCCTGTGTGTTGTTATAGGACCTATATATGGTAAGTTTTAAGGGTCTTTATGTTTTTTTTGCTTATTACCTATAATTTTTTATTTAGATTTAGAAACACTAATAAAATTTGAATTATGTCTTTACTTTACGCTTCTATATAATGTTGCAATATGAGCAGAGAGAATCTCATGAGTTAGGCCAGTACATTTTCTGTAAATTGTAAGGTATTAAATCGTGGCTGATATAATTATACAAAGATTTTATAATTTTGAAGTCGGTGTCGGTGCAAGCTAATGCTACAACACCTTTACTACAATATCTAATAACTAAGCCTGTTTGTTCTACTGAGCACCGACTTCAAAATTATTAAATCTTTGTAGGTATAATTATTTTTCACTTTTTAGTTCGTTGTTAGAAGTCGGTTTTTGTTTTTGTTAAAAAATAATTTATTTTGTATCCCGCACGTGGGTACGGGGTATGCAGAGGGAGTTTGGGAACATAGTGTTAAGACATTCCGTTCCTATTAAGACACTTCTGATCCAATATAGCATTGTCATTTTTAACTAAAAAACCGACTTCTTCAATTGCAACCGGATCCGATAATCAGGATACCATGGACTCATGGATACCATTGTGAGAAATGGACCAAATTATAACGAGACCACACGGGAAACACTAGCTTTGAAATAAAAAAAGAATCATCAAAATCGGTTCCCTCAGTCAAAAGCTCTGAGGTAACAAACATAAAAAAAATCGAAATTGATAACCTCCTTCTTTTACAGAAGTTTATTAAATATAACTATAAACTAAAGAAATTTTTACTATATTTACATATTTTGCTTCAGTCAATTGCAGGTCTTACGAGTATAATGCGATACAGTTCATTTCCTTTTTTGTTCACAAGTAATTTGCATGATTTTATAATATTATAAAATATATAATATATTTTAATTGAAATGATATAACAATTAAAAATAACAATAGTTTATTATTATAGCACCTACAGTTCGCTAGTTATTACATAGAACGAATTACATAACTAGGAAATGTTAGGTAGTTAAATCTATGTGCTTTTTTAAGCAATTGTAAACCTAATAGCTTATTATTTATAACTTTTTTTATAGCTTCAGGCTGTATCCCGCACATAGCGGGGTATGGAACCTGGCAACCTAGTGTTAAGACACTCCGTTTTCATTAAATCGCTTCCGTCCTCTATTATCCGCCGAATTCTGGAGGCATTGCGTATTGAACCACGGAAGTCAACAATAATTAATATTTCTTTTTCTCGAGTGGGAATCGAAGCCACGACCTGTCGTGTTTACAGGCACACGCTGTTGACCCAGCACCACAACTGGCCTGGTCGCTATTCATATGTTATTTTTGTATATCTTTTGAATGGATTTTTAGGAGATTAAAGGGGGCTATTAATAACGTAACGCTTCGAGTGTTTTAGGTATTTCAACAAAGCCTATTGTTATTTCATGGTACGAGATACGTATGTACTTACGTATCTATTATTAGTGTTCGCATACATTCTATTATTTATTTCGTGGGAACCTTTTATTGTAAGAGGATGAAAACTATATAAACGTATACAAATAGTATATCAGTATCCATATTTAATATAAATTAATTGAATATTATTGCTTGTTTCTTTCGTAACTAAGTAAAACATATTATTTTAAACATTTCTTAAAGGCTTCGGTTATGTCGTAACCGCGGCCTTTAAGGCGTTCTTAGAACTCGCTCTATAGTTTTTATATGTAGACGTAATATTATATAAGACTAGCGGACGCGCGCAGCTTTGCTTGCTTATTTAGGGGTGAATTCTTATAAACCACGGAACATGTGTTCAATGAAATATTTTTGAGTCTAAATTTCAAATTTTATAAAAATCGGTTGCGATTTAAAGATTTTTCCATATAAGCTTTCAACCCCTTATTTGCACCCTTAGGGGGAGAATTCTAGAAAACGAAGAAACACGTGTTCAATTAAATACTTTTAAAAATCTAAATTTCAAATTTTATAAAAATCGGTGCCGATTTAAATTTTTTTCCATACAAACTTTGAACCCCGATTTCACCCCTTTAGGGTTAAAATTTTTCAAAATCCCTTCTTAGTGGATGTCCAGATTACGAAAGTAAACTTCTGTCCAAATTTAACGTTTTTACGCACACTGGTTACGGCTGTGCGTGCGTCTTACCTCAGTCAGTGAGGACAAGTCCTTTTATATATATAGATAAGATAAGATAAAAGATAAAAGTCTCCATCGAAGGATTAATTAATTTGCGCATAGCTACATGTGGCTTACCTGGATAGATACCTCCATCATCTGAGGGCTACCGTTGATCCATCGATAGAGCAACCTGTATATCTGTTATTAAAGCTTTATATATTTTTTTATTTACTTTCTTTTATCAGAATTCCCAATATTTTAAAATAAAAACTCATTACATTAATGTTAAAAACTTATTAAACGTTATATCCGGGTGTGTTTACAATTTGTACTTATTATGTAAAATTTAAATCTGTGCCATGGTAGAAGCCTGTCAATATTTTACATAAGAACATTTAAGTATGCGGTTTAAGTTTAAGTCTAGGTATATTTCGTAAAGAAAATGAATTTAGAATTGTATTGCTAACATAAATTTGAGAAATTTTGCTAGTCTTATTTTTATTTTGTATTAAAAAAGGTCAGCACGGTATTTAGTTAAATAAAAATTACCTGAGTTAGAAATTAACAGAATTACTGTTAAAATAATTAAAGTAACTTTTGTAATACTTTTTTTCTATTAAATTAACTAAAGTTAAGTATTAAATATATATCACATATTTACAAAATAAAAAAATAATTATGTAAAGCACTTATAATAAAATAAATTAATATAACAATTAAGAGAAAAGTAATGGAAGGGGCACAAATGTGTGACTGTTAACGTGACTGGTTGTGAAAAAATAAATAATTTTTCCATAGAATTTTTTTTGCTTCATAAAATAAATCATAGAATTATTATAATATATCATTAAACGAGATTCTTTATTTAAAACAATGAATAAATAAACATGGGAATGACATCATCATCATCGTCATCAACAGCTATCTTTTGTCCACTGCTGGACATAGGCCTTCCCCAATTCTCGCCACCACACTCGATCCTCAGCTTTTCGAACCCATCCGCTTCTCACCAACCTCTTTATGTCTTTATGTTTATCGGGAATGACATATTGCTAAATAAATAGAAGATAATAACTACAGAATTTCTTTTTTTTATAAGTGTCACACTGTATCTCACATTACACGAGTACACTACCCGTTTTAAGACACTCTGCCCCCCACTTTTCAGGCACTGCATGTTGAGGGGCGGAACTCAACGCCGTTAATTCCATCGTTATCTTCTATCTATATATATAAAAGGACTTGTCCTCACTGACTGAGGTAAGACGCACGCACAGCCGTAACCGCTGATGGTAGAAGCGTGAAATTTGGACAGATGTTTACTTTTGTAATCTGGACATCCACTAAGAAGGGATTTTGAAAAATATTAATACTAAAGGGGTGAAATAGGGGTTAAAAGTTTGTATGGAAAAAAAATTTAATAGGCATCAATTTTTATAAAATTTTAAATTCAGGCTCTTAAAAGTATTTAATTGAACACGTGTTTCATCGTTTTCTAGAATTCTCCCCCCAAGGGTACAAATGAGGGGTTGAAAGTTTGTATGGAAAAATCTTTAAATCGGTACCGATTTTTATAAAATTTGAAATTTAGACTCTTAAAAATATTTCATTGAACACATGTTCCGTGGTTTATAAGAATTCACCCCTAAATAAGTAAACGAAGCTGCGCGCGTCCGCTAGTTTAATATATACATATAGTATATTTTTTAACATATTATTTATTTACAGGTGAGATGTCAGTAATGTATTTGTTTACGAGATACCGTTTTAACTGGAACGAAGTGGATTTCAGCATGTTTTCTACTTACGCTATGTGCACTTCCTTAGTGGGTACGTATTATTGTAATAATAGTGGCCTATTTAGTAGCACAGTGTATCCTTATAGTGTAACCTTATAACCTGATGATATTGTGAACTAACCTCTGGTTTCTATGATATAAAGTGTTTTTGTTACTTTTTTAGTATCTGATGTAATGGTGGAATTATTTTCTGTTCATATATTTAGCTTCAAATTATTTTGTTGCCATATAATTATTATAAATGCATAAAAATGACAAATTGTTATAGTGACAATGTTGCGAAAATAGCTAGTAGTTTGTATATAATAGGTATATAATGTAATACAATATTATGGTTTTTAAAGTGGGTATAGAAATTAACTACCTACAGTTTTTTTAAATATATAGTCTAAAGACATTAGAAAAATCTAGAAGGGATAGTGAAATTTAGACGACGAAAATCTAGAAGAATGCATTAATTCCTATGTACGATCATAATTATAATATTTTTGTAAATAAAATATTTGTAAAATCCAATACGAAAGAATTCAACTGTATCTATAGTATTTTTTCCAATCACAAGTAATGATACAGCAATACCTAGCAATACAGTACAGTCACTAAATTCAAATTACAAAGTTTACCAAACTATTTTTTTGTTTAGAATTCTTATATAAGAATGAAATATGCATCCGGGTAGAGGCGGGTTTTCAATAATTACATTCCAACAATATTTCTTAAAATTATTAAAGTTAATCAAAATAGCTTTGTTTCATCTTAATATTTATTTGTTTTTTCGCAGGTACGCTGTTCTCCGTCGGCGTGTTCAGTCATTTGTTGAAATTTGACGACGCCATTATTGGAGTTATTTCTTGTACCAGCAAGATCTTATCTGGATTTATGTATGCGTTTGCTACTAAAACTTGGCAAATATATATAGGTAAAGTTTGGTATATTATAGAGTTGATTATATACTAGTTTAATATTTTGTTATTTTTACGGTGGTTTTTTATTTTTTATAATTTTTTGCTCTCGACAATATCACATGCTACTATGCTTAAAACAAGAATGTCGCTAATTTCTAAAAAAATTTTTATTATTTTATTTATATCTTATACATTTTTTAAAAGCATCTTAATATAATTTTTCATATATAATTCCTTACATTTTAGCTCCTCTTATTGAAATCTTCAATGGCACTTCGTTTATTGCAATGAGGTCGATGGTATCGAAGTTAGTGGAGAGGGATGAATTAGGTAAGATATCTAACTTTATATCTATATCTATATATATAAAATCGAAAGGTCACTCACTCATCACGAAATCTCAGAAACTACATGTGCTAGGAATCTCAAATTTTGCATAGGAGTTACTTATAGGACGTAGGTGCTCGCTAAGACGAGAATTTGCAATATTCGACTTCTAAGGGGTTGTTTTTGGGGTTGAAAGTTTATATGAAACTTCGTTACTACAAATGCTAGGAGTCTCAAATTTTGCATGATGTCACTTATAGTACGTAGATACTCATGGAGACAGAAATTAATAATTACGTAGTTCACGCAGGCGAAGCCGCGGGCGGGCCGCTCGCTGTTCTATTTATAGAATTGTAAGTTAAGTTTATGATAGAAACTAGTATTTAGTTTCTTATTTCAAATCTATGTCTACCTGCATAAGTAATAAACAGGTTAGTTTCTAACTACTTTCCCTATAAATATTGGTGAGGTATCTAATATACAGGGTGAGTCATATTGAACTTTCCGGTTTTGGAAGGACGTTGCACGAAGAAGGGAAGGAGTAGAAGGGTGGGGATGGTGTCATTAGACGCGCCATGACATGCAGTTTTAGTGTGAGCAATGGCTTGGTCGGGACAACATCGTGCGTTCGTAGTTGAAGAGTTTATTAAAAATGGCGGCTCCGTGATCACAACACAGCGTGCGTTCCGTTTACATTTTGCTATTGGTCGACGTGATCCCATTCCCACTGGACCAACAATCAGAAATTGGGTATCAAATTTTAGAGCAACATCATCAGCATTAAAAACAAGACCACAAGGCCGAATTAGGACGTCAACGTCAGCGGAAAACGTGGATAGAGTGCGGGCTTCAATTCAACAATCCCCTCGGCGTTCTGTTCGGAAACATGCCGCTTCACTAGGATTATCTTTCAGTAGTGTCCGCAGAATACTGCATAGAGACCTTAAATTTCACCCATACAAGATTCAGGTAGTGCAAGAATTAACAGTTAGAGACTTAGACACACGAACAAATTTATGCCGCGACATTCAGCAGATCCCCGCACTGCTGTTTTGATCTTCAGTGATGAGGCACATTTTCACCTCGCCGGAACTGTCAACAAACAGAATTTTCGATACTGGGCTGAGAATAACCCACGAAACCTACACGAACGACCACTTCACAGCCCTCGAGTGACAGTGTGGTGCGCTATTGCAGAGTTTGGTGTGTGGGGTCCCTATTTTTTTGAAGAAGATGGTCAAGTCGTCACAGTTACCTCTGCTCGGTATTGCGACATGCTTGAAACTTTTCTGAAACCGAAATTGGAGGAATTAACGCAGAATCATGACAACGATAACATCTGGTTCCAACAAGATGGTGCTACAGCCCATACATCCAGGCGTTCAATGGAAATCCTGCGACAAATGTTTCCCGGTCATCTCATTTCTTTGCGAGGTGACGTTGGGTGGCCGCCGAGATCACCTGATTTAACCCCCTGCGATTTCTTTCTCTGGGGTTACCTGAAGGAAAAGGTGTACACGCATCGTCCCCGAACCATCGATGAACTGAAGGCTGCAATCACGGAAGAAATCAATGCTATTCCGCTGAATATGACTCGACGAGTAATGGACAACTTCCGGGAAAGGCTTCAGCAGTGTGTGGTCAATGGAGGTAGACATTTACAGGATATCATTTTTAAAACCAACTAAATTAAAACTGCATGTTATGTGCTTTCAAACAATAAAATAATTTTTACTGCATGTCGCTTTGTTTTTAATACACACCTTATTGAAATCGGAAAGTTCAATATGACTCACCCTGTACCTTATCAGATCCTCAATGGAAGAGCTAGTGGATTGAAATTTTGTGAAGACCTAATATACATATATATACTTCTTCATAATTCTTTATAACCCATAAATTCTACCATAGTATCAATGTTAGTTAATGTTCCTCACATTCTCCATTAAACGATCAAGGAAAAGTGTTTTGCTTCTAGCCTTTGGAGGAAAATGGAGCGGTCATTTGGCCGTGAGAAATAGAAATAACTTTAATAAGAGAAGGCCTATAGTTAAGAATGAAATGAATGGTATGACATTTAGAAAATGAACATCTAACTTAGCAATTGTAGGTCAACGGGAAGTAGAACTAAAAATTTACGATCTGAAGGCTTTTCGTGTTGAGTGGCGGAACTCAACGCCGCACTTTGCCGTTTTACGCGAGGAAAAAGATAATTTTGCAGGGGAATCGAACCCATAACTTGTCGAGCTTAATAAACTACAAATATCTAAATCTCACCACTCAACTCGCAATGTCTTCAATTCTGGCTAAGAATGGAGAACTGAGTGTCTAAACACTAGGTTCTCACTGAAAGAAGAATAGTGACTACTTAAAGTATTTAATTTGGTAATATTTTTTCAGGTAAAGTAAATTCATTTTTCGGTGTTGCCGAAGCAATGATGCCGTTAGTGTACGCGCCGATGTATACAACAGTGTACACAGCTACTATTAAGACATTTCCTGGTGCCTTCTTCCTTTTAGGCGGTGGACTTACCGTGCCGGCTGTACTTATATTCTTGTGAGTTTTTAATATGTCTTACAAATCTATTCAATGTGTTTTCTATAAGAAATAAATTATTAGTTATAAAAATACCTTTAAATGCCAAAATTGTGTTAAAGTTAAAAGTTCGTTTTTTTAATGTGCTTTCGTAGGTATGTTTGCATTTGCAATTTCTTTTATTTTATTATCATATTTTATTTAAGGCCTTAATTTAAAACCAGAATAATTCGTCATAGTTTTATATAACCTGAAGAAGAGCGTTCTACATCATAGCAAAGTTATTTATAAGGTTAAATTATTTTATGTTGTTCTTGGAGTCCGTACCGATGTAAGCATTTTCTTTTATAAAAAAGAAGTTATCCATATATAAAAGGGGATGTCAATTTTTCATAATTCATGTCATGTCTTAATGTTCGAATGTGTCAACGTGATTAAAATAAAATATATACCATTACTATTAATAAAGGTAGAAGACAATTGAACATCAAAATCTATATAAATACTTATAATAAACTTACATACTTACTACTTATAATATTTATTATTATTTTATGTTTCTCTTTAAAGATTCACGGGTTCAAAGAACCTGATCCTTTGGAAGGCTTGCGTGGGGACACAGGTCCAACACGTAGAGGCCCCTTAGAGAATATTCAAATGTTTTACTGTGACACATCAGCCGGGATCCATCTCTGGGTAACTGTCCAGAGACGGTCGCCGGTTAATGCGTAGACACTATGGAAAATGTGGAAATTTAGATTTCCACATTTTCCATAGTGTCTATGGAATGGAATTTGGTCTATGGAATGGAATTTGGATGGACTGGCTTTTTTTTATTTGATTATATTAATTGCCTTTAGTAGACGAGGATCCCTGAACTGCAGGCCAAACAATACCTTAGTCGGTCTGCTTCTATATCTAGGAACACTTAGAGAGATTGTATTTGATAAAATATATTAATGTTTTCATTGATTTCTTTTCAGATGGTTGTATTTGGCGAATAAGAAGCATGGCAATGCAACACATCAAGAAAATATAAAAAATCCAAAAACAGACGACATGCCCGTGAAAAATGGCATTGAAAATAAAGCTTTTGAGGCTGAAGATAGTAAAATACCTTCTAAGTTGGATGCCAACCAGGCACAAATGGCTGGCACCTTGGAAAGTAGTGTGAACCAATCGCAAATAGAAATGGGGTTCACTGAAAGTATGCTTTGTACTAGTAAGTTATAATTCGAAATGTTAATGCAAACATACTTAAGTTACTTTGTTATCAACATTAGTTAAAGATAGGAAAAACAAGAAACTAATAAAAAGTTTGTTGAGTTTAATCAATATTCATTGGATTTCATTAGCTTAATAAATATTCAATTGATAGAAACAATTTACCTATATTTGCAAAATAATATAATTTTCTATAGAAATCCGTCCACTCATTTTCAACTTGTGTATACAACATAGATAATTAATTATACATTTTTTTAAAAAATAGATAAGTAAAATATAATAATTAATAAGCTATAAAATGGCCATATCATTCGATATATCAGTTTCTGACATAAGTTATTTTTGAGTTAATATCTTATGTACAGACGAATACTACCTAAATAAGGTTTTATTGTATAAAATATCCTATACATTAATTCGATAAAATAAGGTGAAATTCGAATTTATGTAATCATAATTTGATTTTTTTTGAGACCAATTGTGGCGCAGGAGCACAAAGTGTTACTGTAAACGCCACAGATTGTGGGTTCGATTCCCACTCGAAGAAATGAAATATTTAATATTTTCATTTTCTTCGCTCTGAAGCAGAACGCGGCTATGAGTTGCTTTACTCAACACAAAATGCTAATCTACCCTGTGTGCAGGATACAGAGTAACAGTAAAAAAAAATAGATCTTATAGTGTAATAAAGTATTTTATATTATATGTTATTAATTACGAAGATCCATTCTAAAGGTAAATAATTTTGTTTATCTCTTAATGTCGAAAAAAAAGCTAATGGTTCTACAAAGCAAAAAAAAAATCTTATACAAGACAATACACCAATGTAAAATGATTAAATCTGTGATATGCCTTTTAAATGGAAGATATTTAATTAAACTGTGATTGTAATTTTTTTCAAGAAAAGCTATTTACAATATTAAAAATAATATATAAAAGTGATGAATTTTATAGTCTGTAAGTGTTATATATTCTGTGATTTGTGACCGCAATAATTTAAATATAAAATTTATTATATTTAGGTACTTATATTATTATTTAAATAATTACATTTAATTTATCTGTATTCTAAATATTACTAAATAGCAGGTAGTTATAATGGATAAAATATTTTGTTAGATCCACTGTTCATCCACTAAATAAAAACACGGTATTCAGACACCTGAATACCATGTTTTTAGTGCTTTTGGTTTTGCATAGGCTAATTTGCGAAAAAGAAGAATCTCGAAATAGCGAAAAAATGTGATTGCAAAGTATAGTAAGTAAGACTGGAGGAAATTA
>JAEBDU010006044.1:0-10526 GCA_016802625.1 Heliconius numata | reverse complement strand
CTTGACTTATTAGCAAATACGAGTAAAATGTACTCGTAAGTGCAATAGCGGCGATTGCAAGCAGCCGCGCAACATGTCGTTCACATAGAAAACATTTTCAGTCTTATAATACTTGTTTATTTTACTTTACTTTACTAGGGTTATTAAAAGTTTAAGATACATAATTATGCAACTTATAAAATATTTTTATTGCAACTTATTTTATAATAGTAGTATTTTTTTATTTCTATATATTGTAACTTCCCAGGATCTAGTCTAAATTGAAAGCTAATTTAAAAAAATATATATATTCGCCGATTATTCGACATTATAAGCCCAAAGGGTATGGCCTAATATATTGATAATTACAATAAACTTGTGTATGGAAATCATTTAGTAGGAATAGAAAGTGAGAAAAAAACGAATCTAAAACAATTTTATCTTTGCGATTTGAGTAAGTATATAACTTTTTGATACAATTAATATATTAAATAATATTTCTGAAGAAACAATTATACATTAATAATTAGTATTATTTAGTTCCATTTGTTGTTTTCAATATTTTGATGTTGGAAACAATTTATAAAGGGGGTATCCATTGTTGCAAGTTTTGTTAAAAGAGTTCGTAAGTGTACCGTTGGGTCGTCCTCGTTCCTCATGAAGATTGATGGTTCCTCTACGTCGACAGGCTTCGCATTGCTCATTTGTTTTCTTATATTAGGAAAGTTTAAATAGTAATAGATTTATGACTTTATATTGAAATTTTAGATTATGTAACTATTATTTAATTACACTTATTTTTAGCAATAAAAAGTATAATATGATTTATGCAATACTTACAAATTTTTATAGAATTTTGATAAGCAAGTTATGTAATCAGCTCTACGAAGAGAGTAAAAGCTTGATGAACTTAAATTGCTTTATAATCTTTTTTTTAATTGTATTCCCTTGTAATAAAGTACAGGAAATTTTAGAATATATAACAATTAATAATTAAACATAATTCAAATACAATACAAATTTATTTTTATATAGTAACAACAGTCACATTTCTACTGCCATAGTAAAAATATATATATTTTTCTTGTTTACTAGTTTTAATATGAATATCCTTTTAAAAATACATATTGTAAGTACCATAGTTGTTGTTTACCGCACTCGCGCTACAGCTGTACGCTACGCGCTGCGCTATTGTAACGACCAGCGTAGCAGCAGAAGTTTTGCAAAAGCTGACATGACGGCTTATTAAGGGAATTTGTAAAAGAAATTAAATAGAAAATCTTTTACAATATATTCATATTTTTTTTTGATATATTTAAAATAATATACGCTTAAGGGATTATAAATATTATTTGTGCTTTTAAGATTTTTTTAGAGGCTGTCGTAGCACAGACCACAAGCGTGTGACTGTAACGCAATTGTAAGTCCGATTTCCACTCCACGGAATTATTTATTATTTACTAAAAAGTTTATTTCTTCGCTCTGATACCAAGGCGCGTCTTTGAGTTTCGTCATTAAACACGCAATGCCTCGAAAATTCAGGGAACAAAATGAGGAACAGTTTCTTAACAATAGGTTCCTTTGCCAACCTTGCAATAAAGGGAATATAGCGTGAAGCTGTAGAGTCCCACTATGACAATTACACAAATGTAGATATTATCGTCACTTTACGTTGTATTAAATGCAAAAATATTAAAATTAATTATGTTGCTATACGTAAAATATATATACGTAGTTTTTTATATTATTTATAAAATTTTCATTCCATAGCAGAGATATATAGAACTATATGAATAATTCATACAAAGCGTTGCGTGAAATAGTCTCAAAGGGAAGACGATCTCCTATTAGAGTTTAAAATTGCTATTACCTGGGCGGTGCGCGCGGCGTGCGATTGACTGCGAGAAGATATTTGAAATTTTTGTCTCGTCGGTTAAATGGTATAAAATATAGACATCATTGTAATATCACAAGCTTTGTCTTTAAATAAATATCAAGTTGTAATAGCTATGTGCTAGTTTTAGAATGAAACAATTACCTACATTAAAAAATATTTTTAAAAACCACAATAAAGGGGAAAAAATTCCAAATTGAAAAATTAAAAGTTAGCTAAAATTGGCTAAAACAGTACTCCATTTTCTATTCTGTATCAGATTCTTGACCTAATATCTAAACGATGGCCTCTTGAAATACTGGTCAAGGCTTTACACACTGTGATTGGAGCTTAAACAATGAAAATTGAAAAATATTGTTTATTTTGCATTATTTTTCAAACATAAACATAAAATTGTTTCTTTGTTTTTTGGAATCGTGTAAATAATTATATGCACTTCGAAAAACACGATTATTTTGAAATCACAGACAGACATTTCAATTTTATTTATATGTATAGAAAAGGCACAGTAAGTTGGCTATATTATTAAAATAAAAGAGAGTTAAAATATGCAATATTCCATATTACACGTGAATATTGGAAGTAACTTTCTTAACCTTATCTTATGCACAAAAGGCAAAGGATATTGGAAAAGTTGAAGACAATTTTAGCCTCGTACACGACTAATAAGCTACGTGAACACATTTCATATTTGCGTACGGAGTATAGGTGTGCAGCTCGCTTTAATCTCTATATACATATACACCTTTATGTTGTATCCAGCACATAGCAGAGAAGGCAGAGGGAACCTGGGAACCTTAAGACACTCCGTTCCCCACTTTTAAATTCTAAAGGCATGTCGTGTTGAGTGACGGAACTCAACACCGAGCTTTTCGTCGACACTAGAGCAAAGAAATTATAATTTTAAATAATTTTTTCACATGGGAATCAAACCCACAATCCGTCGAGCTTACAGTCACACACGAGCGCCTTAGCGCTACGACTGACCTCATCTGCATTTCACGTTACATTAACTCTTTATTGTATAATAATAATAATAATAATAAACTCTTTATTTCACACCATAATACATAGCATAAATTAACATTTACAATAGCTTAAAATAATAATAATAATAAAATGTGAAAAAGGCGGCCTTATCACTAAAAGTGATCTCTTCCAGGCAACCGAATTGTAGGAATAGATAGAGGGGTGCGGGCATAGTGCGTGGGAAAAAAAAAAAAAATAATTATGTCAATACACGAAGATTAAAAACGATATATATATATATATACACACATAACATATACATAAATATATATACTAGAAATATATAAAAATAAATAAATAAATAAATAGAGTATAATACATATAATGCATAAATATAATAAATATAAATATTAGTAAATATATAATAATGATACACTACAATTGAAGATAATAGTTTTTTACTTTATATTTGAATGCTTTCATAGACTTAGACTGCCTGATAGTACGTGGTAGGGCATTCCATAGTTTCGCTGCTTGTACCGTGAACGATTCACTGTAACAACGAGTACGGCACAAAGGTATCTCCAGCTTATTATCTTTTTGGGAGCGGAGACTTAGTGTAAGACGGGAGTTGGAACCGAGAAAGGAAAAACGCTGCTTAAGGTAGGTTGGAGTTTCAGGGTGGAAGAGGATAGAGTAGAGAAGAGAAAGAGTGTGAAGATTTCGACGGTCTTTAATAGGAAGCCAGCCAAGTCTAGTACGATACTCACTGACATGATCGAACTTTTTCAGTCCGAAAATGAATCTAATAACCAGGTTTTGGAGGCGTTCCAACTTGTTAAGTAGTTGCTGCGATAAATCCAGGTAACAGGTGTCTGCATAATCTAGGATAGGTAGCAAAAGTGAGTGGGCTAGGGTTATTTTGGTTTTACTTATTATTTATTATGAACGTAAATCTTTACTTTTATAGGATATCTGTTAACTTACGGGCTGCAACGAACACTTAGTATACAATTACTATTTATATTATTTTCCTTTTCGAGCCATTATATTTTAAATAATAGATAGTAGAAGTTTCATGTCATATGAAATGGATATATTTTATCGAGCGAAAGTTGTCTGGGCCCGACGTAAGTGAAGATAATAAAGACAACAGTCGTAACTCGTAACCTGATTTTTGCGTTACTTACATGAAAATGGGAGTTGTTGTGGTTTGTTTATTTTATATTGTTCAGGATTCCATATGGAAGAAATATAAAAGTTAAATTGGGTTTGGAATCTATCCTCTCCATTTGTTATTCATTTTTATATCATGTACGAACTTCATTTTATTCGTTTTTATTTCTTATTTTGGGGTTAAACATTTTTTTCTTTTCTTTTTTTCAAAAACTGGAATCTTTTATTACCAGGGCATATATCATAACAAACTTATATTTGTAGTACAAAATGAAAGCAAACTAAAATTTAACATCTTTTATAACTTATCCCTTTGATCTATAATCCTGAAATTGATACGGAAGGCTCAATGGGGTCTGATTCGTCCTTAACCCGTTTTTTTACTAATGAATCAGTTTTTATTATAAATTGAAAATATATAAATAAGAAATATTGAATGGGATAATTTTTTTAAAACTTTTATTTACATATTTCCTATTCTAATAAATATCGCACATAATAGACAAAAAAAAAATAAGAATTTCTCAGACTTAAGATGGAATCCACACTAAATTTATATAAAATGAACAAATACCATGGAAAGGACAGATAGGTATTATCACATCAAAGAGCTTACATACAGCCTGCCTCCAAGTAATATTTTGAAACTGCACTGAAAGCTAACTACTGACGTGAGTGCCAGCACGCTGCAGAGCCGAGACGTGCCATGCATGCCTCCTCGCTGTTGATGTTGACCTGTGCCCCGCATTTTCAAACAACATTAATTAGTCTTGCTCTTTTCTACGGTCACACTTAAGCAGATGTTGTTTCTTATGAAATTGCGCATTGTACTGTGCTTTTTATATCAACAAACGTAAATTAAATTTCGCGTAATTTTAATATTGTTCTTTTGTTATTGTTTTTTTTATATTAAGTCCATTTTACATATAATCTATATATATAAAAGGACTTGTCCTCACTGACTGAGGTAAGACGCGCGCACAGCCGTAACCGCTGTGCGTAGAAACGTGAAATTTGGGCAGATATTTACTTTCGTAATCTGAACATCCACTAAGAAGGGATTTTGAAAAATTTTAACCCTAAAGGGGTGTAATAGGGATTGAAAGTTTGTATGGAAAAAAAATCAATTCTGCACCGATTTTTATGAAATTTGAAATTCAGACTCTTAAAATTATTTCATTGGACACGTGTTTCATGGTTTTTTGGAATTCACCCCCTAAGAGTGCAAATAAGGGGTTGAAAATTTGTATGAAAAAATCTTTAGATCGCCACCGATTTTTATAAAATTTTAGACTCTTAAAAATATTTTATTGAACACGCGTTTCATGGTTTATCATAATTAACCCCAAAGGGTTCAAATAAGCAGGCGAAGCTGCGCGCGTCCGCTAGTTGTATATATTTTCCTTGTCACTTGCTTATTCATTGATATATTTATTTTTCATAAAATATTTTTTTATGTAATTAAATAATTATTCCAATATTAAAAAAATAGAAGAAAAACAGAACATGCAAATAGAGTATGAATACAACAAATGTTGAAAGTATTAGGTTATATCAGAAAAGTATTAGGTATGTTAAATTATTTTGTAAAGAAATATAATTAATTATTGCATATTATAATTGCGATCTTCTAAAAAATCATAATCGTCACAATGTTTCCAATTCTTGCTTTATTATTTTGCACTTTTTCCCAAGCATAACATTTTAATGAATGCTTCTATTTGGATAGCTTTTTGCGTCTGGTGATTAAATGCTAGAGTTGCTTCAAAAAGGATTTTTTAGTTGTAAACAACTTATTTTTTCAGAGTTGGTTAGGCTCACGAAATTGCAATATAAATATGAAAATATATACCTACATCAAATTATAATTAAACGTATGACTAAAATATCTTTACAATTACAATTTATAGGGTGCAAGAAACGACGGTGTAACGAACAATATAATACTGTATTCCCATTCTTTGGGATTTTACAAGCGCTATAATACCATGGAATATTAAGACGACCTTTATAGAGATTATCTCTCTTCTGAAGGTTTTTCTGTGTGCAAGCATGGAAAATATATTTATGGTAAGGATTAAGCTCTCGGAAGTTTATTCCTGGCCATCAATAAGTTTAGAGCTTTCTATGACAGGGATAATGTACCTATTTATTTTTTAACCGACTACTTTTATAAAAAAGAGGAAGGTTTTATATTCGTCAACCAAGTTGTTTAATTTAAAAAAAATATATATTAAAATAATAAGTGACGTTATTGATATTTATGTACCAATTAACTATTTAAAATTCGTTATTTGTGAAGTTACGAAAGAATTACATTAAGAGAACTTAATCTTAACCTAAATACACCGAATGAAATCCAAAAAATAGCAGATTTTAAATAGTAAATACATTTGTAACACAGTTGGTTTGTGCATATAAGTTTTGAAATTTGTTTTTTTAATATTTTATTTTCATCTATCATTTTTTTAATTGATACTTGTATAAAAAAATATTAAATTAATAGGTATATCAGAACAGAATTTTATTTTAGCGGTGATCACTAATATTTTTTCAATAAAGTTTTTCATATTTATGACAAAACATAGTTATAGTGGAAAATATCCGTAGAATTTTCTATTCAACAAATTTATTGGAGAAGAATGAAAAATAGATGACTTGTTTTAGTTATAGCTTACATATGATGATGACACAAGAGCATACATTTTTAATCTACAAATATTTATGAAACTGTCATTTAATCAAACCAATGGTCCGCCCTGCGATGAATGTTGACTTTGTCTAATTGAAGCTGGACTGCGCTAAAGTAATAAATTGATCTCCTATACAGTGTAAGTATGCATTAGTTTTTATTTAATTATTATAATCAAATACAAATTTAGTTACCTGGTCTATCGCGCACATAGCTATAGGCATAGGGAACCTGGGAACCTAGTGTGAAGACATTCCTTTCTTCATTATGGAAATGCGAATGGGAGTCAAACACAGGACCTGTCGCGTGTACATGCGTACGAGCGTACTTTAAAAATACAATTTAGATATAATTAAATATGTGCTAAGAAATAACTTTAACTTATAGAAGTCAAAGTTATATTCCATTTTTAAGTTAAACGATAAAGGCTCTCCGCCAGACGCAGACGACTACCTATCACAATTTGCAATTAATCACTCCGTGGTGGCAGCACTGGCAGCTAGCATCCATTACTAACCATAGACTATATTACAAATGAATCACACTAGTTCATTATTAGATATGACTGCAATGAAAAAGGTTTGGCTTTCTTCATAATATATTACTTTGAATTGTAAACTTGTAAGTATAATCTGTTAAAATGTTTTCATTATAAGTAGTCAGACTTTTTTATACTTTTAACATATTAAGCTTTCCTGACTATTTGTATAAGAATTACTGAGATGACAACATTTTGAACCTACAAATAATAATCTATTTTTACTTATTTAAGTTGTTAACAAGTTGTAACAAGCGTATAAGAATTTCGATGTAGTTTTCTTAATAAGTATAATAATAATGTAATTCAAGAAAAACATTAACATTTAAATAAAAAAATATCATTAAAATATTAATGATTAATAAACATTATAAAGTATTAAAGGAATGCCAATATGAACTAAATTAACTGACTTAAGTATAAACTATGACATTGTCTAGTTTTTCAATAAGATGTTTTGCAAATATTATTGAACACCAAATCTAAAAAGCTATATTTTTATTAAATTTACTACGTTCTATTCTTGCGTCTATGATTATTTAAGTCCAGCTTCACGTTTTCTCTCGTTCGTAACAGGGATAGTAAGGAAAAACTACACAAGACACTTCGTTCTTTGCTTTCTGTATTCTGTATGCCGCGCTTTTGTCTCAGAGTTGGGAAACGAAAATGATTCATTTGCCCAAGTGGGGGTTGAACTTACAGCCATTAATATGTCCCACTGCGCCAGAATAGCTTAATCCTAATTCAATCTATTCCAGTTTTATTTAAAATTAAGAAAAAAAGAGAACTTTCTTAAGATTTTAACCATTTTTATGACACGAAAATTTAAAAAATTTCTAATTTAAGAGGTGCTTTGTAATTTTTTAAACAATGGTCTTAATTTTCCTTTTAAATTGTGTAATCAAAATTCTTTTTTCGTTTCTAGCTTCACTAATTCTTGTTAAGATAAAAATGTATACTTTATTTAATTGAATACCTGCAGTAGGTTAAAATGAATATTCCATTGAATACGTCGAAGTTGTTGAAAATTATTATTGTACCAAAAGTGTGTAGAGACATACATGAAACACTCATACAAATTAAATTAATATCCACCTACATATATATAAATTTGTGGCTTGGTTAATAATAATTTAACGTCTACACATTTCAGTTGTACGACAGAACGATGTAATTAACTTGATGCTGTTTCCGTAAGTGTTAATATTTTGCGAATGCGGTAATAAATTTATTCATATAATTTTAATATTTTGACATATTATATACACATATTTAATGTAATTTTATACACCTATTATTATTTCTTCACTTATATGAAATATAAGCATTATAAATTGCCTTTTTAAGGTTCCGTACCTCAAAAGGAAAATACAGACATCTTATAGGAACACTTAGTTTTCCGGCGGTCCATCTGTCTAGACCATTTATTTCGAGATCGTGTAGAGGCATTAAGCTGAATTTAATATAAAATATTCAGGTTTTCAAAAAGGAAAAAAAAACCACGGAGAATCATAGAAAAATGTTTTTATCTTCAATTTAATATAAGAATGCATACGCCCGTCATGTAAATTTAAGTTGTCTACTTTTCGATGCCATTTCTGAAATTGCTACGGAATCTTTGGTGCGCGAATCCGACTCGCAATTGACAGGTTTTTTAAAATAATTTGCTTAGACTAATATTGTTATTATTACTAGAAAAAATCTTAAAGCCTTTATCACAACATATGTGAGATTGATAACAAAAAAAGATGTCGTTACATCAAGAAATATAACGTACCGTAGTAACGTAGGAGCTCTTCTGACTAAATATACTTTTAAAAAACCTTTCAGGCTATGAAATGTTAAAGTAATAAGTTTAAGAAACTAAAAGCACTCACAGGCTATATCTTTGCTTTCTACGGTTGGGTTAAATTAAAACGGAATAAACCGCCAAAGAATTAGAAAAATATATGTTTTTTTAATAAAAGATTACGTTTTAGATTAAAAACAAGACAATACAAATATACATTGAGAAAATTTTATAATTTCTTGTTAAATTAATTAATATTTTGTAATAAATTGCATGTTTTAATTTTAATATTGGAGCTGAACTAATGAATTTATTCTAGACGGACTAGTGTCCGAAGACTGTAAAGTTGCTCAGAACAAAGGCGAAGACGTCGAGTAAGCAAGTTTTGATAAGTTTCGCTGCGAAGCTTGACGTCTGTTGCGAATTTCTGTCGTTACAGCTTACTTAACAATTTTAATACATTTACAATACTAATATGATAAAAAAAATATAATTTCCGGGATACTTTTTTCTTAAATAATAGAAAATAACGAGGAAATTGGAATGTAATACCAATTTCTTTTCATTGATAATAAATGTACAAAAACCAGAATACGATTAAACATCATAAAAATTAAAAGCCTTCAATAAAATAATTTAAACTTACAAATTACTTTATAATGTGAGCAGTTGGCTCTCGATACACCAACCTTTGTGTGACGAAGCGTTTTGAGTATTAGGACCTAACTGGAAATGACATTTGATTTTCTTTGTAAAATTGAAATACAAATGTTTTGTCTAAGAATATTCACTAATAATAGAAGCTTTACTTAGCTTCGAGTTACTGTTTGTTTTTGCCTTAACATGTAAGATTTTCAGACTAAACCTCAAGTAACAAGACGAATGCTGCCTTATATCTTAAATTACTTTGAGTCTAAGAAAATGTAATCGGCCTAATGTAAGTTGTGGGTTACAACGTCTGCGCCGATTTCTTAAGGAAGTCTGAATCAGTATTAAATATTATATTTTGTACAACATAATATAAGCTAGATAACCAATATAGGGTAAAATTTGGATAGTGTCCTCAGTAGGATACTTGTTTCGGTTTTGAATATATTAGGGTCGTTAACTTGTTAGTGGTGCTAGCTCTTAAGTTAAATTTTCATGAACACCTCCTAAAGTGTTCATGAAAACATATGCCCAGGGGCGGTTATAAGCATTGATATCGTGCGACTTTGAGACACAGGCGTTACTTACGATAGTCCTCTTTTACGTGAGAGAAATGCAAGAAATAAGTCTATACTTTTTTTTTCCATGTTCTGCATAATGTTATTTTAAGTAAGTTTTTGCAATAAATAGTATAGAAAATCGCCAAATAACTTAGTCTAAGTTGTAGATAACTTTTTTACTTTGTTGCCGTCGAATGAGTTGCATTATTCTCAATAAATACACTTTGTTATTGAAGGTACTATCATTTTACAAACCACGACAACTATCCAGGTTCCGTGCC
>JAEBDU010005984.1:0-14058 GCA_016802625.1 Heliconius numata | reverse complement strand
TATTATAAGCTTTCATGTAAACAATTTCATACGATTAATTAACTGAAACCTTTGAACGAGTTGAGATGAATGAGAGAAATTACAGTCGTTCAAGTAATTATACAAAGTTCACTCGACTTATATGTTTATTTGTTTTAGATGCTTCTATATATGTTTGTTGATATATATTTTTTAGTTTCACCCTCCATATATTTCACACTCTATGCTTTGACTGTTCGACCTAAACAACGACGTTTGGACGTTCTCTTACTTTGAAAATTTAACTAACTTAACTAACTTTAACTTTCTAACATCCAAAGTAAGTCGAAAATATTATTTTTTTAATTTCTTCAAACGGTAATCGAACCCACTGCGCCAAAACTGGCCTCTGTATAATTACATTACATATATTCTAACAAAAGTATCATAATAAAAGTAACACCACTGATGTAATGAAGTTGCGGAACATAAAAAAACACATAAATATATAAAAGAAGTAGACTTGTCGCTTATTAGGGAACTTGTTAGTACGCGGTGTCATATTGACAAAGAATGTGTGTAATATTATATTTGTATTAACAATGTGAATTTCCCTATAGTTTCAGAAAGTAGTTAATTTGATTTTTTTTTAGTTTCCCGCTGGATCTCGTATATCCCGTATTGCTGCATCCTTTGCCTTAGTCGTTTCGTCAATCCAGCATAAAAAAGATGGATTGTGCAGGAGAGCAAGTGTGTCATTGTTTATAGATTGGTATTGCTGTCACAGGTCGTTTGACCCTTCAGAACGTGCCCATTTTACAAGATTTTCTTTGCTTTGGCCAACTTGGCTAAGTAATAGATTTAACGACATCCGAATTGACCACTGCCAGTTATGGCCTGGGTGTGAGCGCTCTTTGGGAGGCACAAGTCTTGTTCCAACCTCGAGGTGAGTTGCTTTTTATGCGCCTTGGCTCACCATTAAAGGATTTGTTTGTGTTCAGTCAGTCCAGCAGTCAAGGAAGAATTTTTGATAGGTGTATAGATTTTGAAATATCTTTAATACTAGCGGCCCGCTCGCGGTTACACCCGCGTGAACTATGTTATTATTCATTTCTGTCTCCATGGCTACGTCCGAGTGACGTCTATGCTAAATTTAAGACTCTTAGCATTTGTAGTAACGAAGTTTCATACAAACTTTCGACCCCAAAAACAACCCCTTAGAAGTCGAACATTGCAAATTCCCGTCTTAGCGTGCACCTATGTCCTATAAATAACTCCTATGCAAAATTTGAGATTCCTAGCACATGTAGTTTCTGAGATTTCGTGATGAGTGAGTGACCTTTCGATTTTATATATATAGATTTAATTATAGAATAGAAATGAGGACGTCTTATTAGTCAATTTTTATTATTTTAACGTTTCAGAACAGATGACACGGTTATTAAAAATTAATTTAAAAATATTTTTGTAGTTTGTAAAGTTGTTTCATTAACGGCGGACGACGGCTCTGTATTAAAATCAAATTTAATTGCACTTTAATCTAGAGATATATTGAAGTTGAATTTTCAGTAATATCAAAATATTGAGTAGCATATCTATCTATAGATATCCACGAGACGCCAAAATAGTTAAAAATCTAATCTATACTAATATAATAAAGCGGAAGAGTTTGTTTGTTTGTTTGTTTGAACGCTAAGATCTCTGGATCTACTGGTCCGATTTACATTGTTTTTGTTTTGTATGAAAGCTGCATTCTTCAGAAGTGCTATAGGCTATATAACATTATATTATACATATAAACTAATATATTTTAAAGTACTTTCTAATTTGACATGCAATTTATTCTGCCATGTTAATAACAACTGTCGCGTCGCTACGCAACCGTTACCGCGACATTTTGATATTCATCCTTATGAAAATAAATATAAGAGTCACTTTTAGCATTTTATCTAGATTGAAATTATAGTTTACTGTATAACATTCTAATATTTAAGGAGTATGAGGAATAATTAAGGAGATGTCACATATTTGAAATGACCTAGCCTTCGGGCGGCATAGTATGACCAACGCGAAAATATTCTTATAGTTCAAGCAGGCGTAGCCGCGTCCGGGTCCACTAGTACTAATATAATAAAGCGGAAGAGTTTGTTTGTTTGTTTGTTTGAACGCTAAGATCTCTGGATCTACTGGATCGATTTACTTTGTTTTTGTTTTGTATGAAAGCTGGATTCTTCAGAAGTGCAATAGGCTATATAACATTACATTACACATATATACTAATAAATTAAAATACTTTCTAATTTGACATGCAATTTATTCTGCCACGTTAATAACAACCGTCGCACTATGGTCAATGGTAGAACAACGGCAGATCAAAAGTCATTATTTCAAAGTCGTCCCTGATGCACTATTTTTTTTTTAATTAATAGTATAAGAGTGGAACTTTAATATTATGAATTATTTTTTCGTGAATTACATTTGGAATATATATTTATTAATCGTGAAAAATTGTCATTCGTGAGAATGTCTATTTCAGGTTGTTCACTTTGATACTTTAAACATAATTTCCTCAAAAAAATGAGCAAGTAGGTATAAAGTGTTATATATTTTTGAAGAGCCCATAGTATGTAGATTTTAAAACAATTATTATATTGTGGATATCGTGACTATATTTTTATAAAAAATATTAACAATAAGTGAAGAGAAAAAAGGTACTTGCTTAAAGTTCATCGAGACTTTTAACAGTTACCGACGTCTCCCGACGCGTTATATTTGATATTGTTTTATAGTCCACATATTCATAAACAAGGTTTACCAAAAATCAGCTGCAGAGACCTGCAGACTGAGAATTTATCACGAAAACTCCGATACAAGTCAGGGGACACGAAAACTCTATCTATTGTAGTTTCTAATGTTTTACTATTTAATTGATTAGATTGCGGTAAATTTCCATAAAATTATTGTTATTTATTGATAAAAGGACGTTTTACCTTCATTTTGCACACATTTTGCACAATCATTTATTCACACTACCCTCATTTATGAAATTATATGAAGAGTGAATTAATTTAAAAAACTATTACAAATTAGTAATAAAATTACTAACAGACGTTTGATTATTAAGTGTTTTCACTAAATTTCAAAATGACGAATACTTTTAATGTTCCAAGCGTGAATTATTACTCCCATACATTGAAGGTGCAGGGTTTACGTTCAATAAGAGAAGAATTAGCACCTCTTTACATTATTTGAGGTTCCTGGTAAAGATTTTATTGATTGAAAAATTACTTATAGGTCCCGACTGTTCATCCTAATAAACTATTGGGCTTGTTAATTTCTTTTCAGATTTATGCAGTCGGGGTGTTTGTTTTTTAATAAATATTTTTTTATTTTTAAAATTTTTGTTAGGAGTCATTATGGTAATGATAATCATGATATACCTTTTTGAAATCCTCATATTGAGCTCTTGAATTTGATACCCATATTGTGGTATTCGAAACCAAAAATGTTTTTTTCACTAAGTCCTATGGCGTCCCACAGCCGCCATGATTATTATTTTTTAATGTCACCTATCTAAAAACACTTGGGCTGCTAAAGCAAATATAACGATACCTCAATTATGTAAATCCGTTCAGCGGTTCTGGAGATACAAGGTAATAAAGAATATTGCATACATACATACAAAATACGCGCGAAAAACATAACTCTTCTTTAGCAGTCGGGAATAATAATAAACTAATTTAATAATACATTTTTACTATTATTCCTTTAATTTTTACTATTATTTACTGAAAACTTTTCTTTTCATTATTTTTTTATATATATATTCTCCAACAAACGTATAATATCTGAACGTCACCTAACGCACTATTTCATACTTTATGCTTGTGCAAAAATTCAATTGTTTATCTTAACAAATAAAAAAGTTATCGATTTTTGATCTGATACAGACCTCGATTTCCCATAGTGCGTCGTCGCTACGCAACCGCGTTCGTTACCGCGTCATTTTGATGTACATCCTTAAGAAAATAAATATAATAGTCACTTTTAGCATTTCATCTAGATTGAAATTATATTTCTATAGAAATTATATTCTTATATTCCAAGCAGTCGTAGCCGCGTCCGAGTCCGCTAGTTTTTAATAAATTTGGTCACTCTTTCACTCACACACCACCTTAGACGGTTTCCTAGAGGTGTAGGTTCGAGTCCCGCTACGTTCAAAATGCATGTTTTCCATGTTTATTTAATCCATTAGTAAAAATGGAATTAACAAATTGAGAAACATCTGTAGACGTTAATTTATTCGAAGATATTTTAAAATTTAAACCCAATTTTACAACTGCGCAAGTAGTAAAATTTATTACTTTTCATTCCAGCCGAATGCAAACATAGACGTTTTTAAACTTTTGGTACAGTTCTTTACAAAGTTTGATTTAGTATGAACATTTTTATTTATAGTTTAGCAAATCTTATCAAAAATTACCTAATTGTCTCAATATATTTTCTTCTCTTCTCTTCTATCATAGAGATTTTTACAAATTTCCACAACCCAAAGATAATTGTTTTAAAAAAGACAATTTAGTAAATTAAACACTTTTCATTCTTAAACTGAATTAACATTTTAATTAATAGTGTGTTAATAATTCCATCTTGACTATATTTTAGTATATTTCGGTTTTAACATTTATTCATATTTCAATCAGGATCAAATAAATATGTTTAATCGAAATTGGTTCTAACTAAATGCAAATTTAATCAACCAATCAACGATTAATGCTATTACCGTGAAAATATATAAATTGATGCATTTTCAATAACAAACCTATGTTAATAGAGCTAAGTCTGTCCTTTTATAGGTCTTCTAAACAAGCATTGCCTTCAGAATTCGGCGGAAAGTGGGAAACAAAAGTGTCTGTTAAATGAAGAACGGAGTGATTACAACATAAGGTTCCCAGGTTCACTCTGTCTACCTTTCTATATACACCATTAAGCTTAAAAAGATAGTTAGAAGATAAGAATATTTTGAGGAAATCATATCAATACCAACGTCTTTATTATAATACCTGAACTATTTCCTGAATTCGTATTATTCTCTCAGACAGCCTACAGGATGCCATTTTTATCTCCTAACCAAAGCTTAAAACGTTATCTATATTCATTGATAACGGCGATAACAATCGATTTTTGGCACCCAATTCATTCTAAATGTATTTTGTGAACGTCGAATAATAATTTTGTAACGTCGCGTTATAATTTATGACACAATTTGGACATTGAAGATATGTTGAGTATATTTCAATAGGTTTATTTAATTCTCGCATATATGGTAGGAAATGGGAACCTAGTGTTAATACACTCCATTGCGTGTAATGCGAATTTTGGTGGACCTCAACGCCCTGCAAATTTTTACTACCAGAACCAGTAAATAAAAGCAACTCATTTCCCGAATGGGAATCGAACCTACAATCATCTTATGTTGCTTTGTTACGACTGCTTAAATTCTTGATTAAAAAGAAAAATGTGAATATTTTCACAAACTTTCCCAATTTTCAGTGATCAACACAAAAGCCATGTGGTCGCGGAAGCAGTCAGTATGCAGCGCTGTGAGCGGCGCGTCTAAGGGCGATGACCAGGACGTCGCAGCTGCTGGCTTGCAGATCTACCCATTCGCGATTGCTCTTAGAGTTAGAGTTCTACAGGTATTATGTTCAATCAATTAAACTCTTATGGCCACGACTGCTTTAAGTCGTCGGTTGTGAGTTCGATTCACAGTCGGGGAAATTAATTAATTAATATTTTAATTTCCTCGCCCTGGTAATGAGGCAAAGCGAAGCTTTTAGTGCCGCCACCCAACACGCAATGTCTCAAAATTTTGGTAAATGTGGGGAACGGAGTGTTGATTTGATTATGTTCACCAAGTGAAATATTAGGTTCCCTCTGCCTACCCTGCCATTTACAGAATTTTTTACTTTACCGTATTACGGCGATAGCATTAACATTAGCACTTTAAGTTGTGAGACTAGAGTGCTTTAAGTGACATTGTTTACATTTAAAATGCAGGCGCGCCCCTGTCTAGTCAGATAAGGTGCGGCACTGATATTTGATATTGAATTTCAATCTATATAGACTGAGATCCCAGGGCCCCCAAACCTACGTTATTTTAGCAAAGCTGAAATTTTCAGTATTCTAATCCATATAGAGTTAATAGGATATGTATACTTACTATGTTGGAAAGTGTAGCCCTTTCAGAGGCAGGTTGGGAATCTAATGTTTAGACACTCTGTTCCTTTCAGCCATGTAGAAAGTCATGTCTCAATTGCGTTACTAGGTATTAAGTATAGTATAATTATTATCGCGTCTACCAATCTTATCATTAAATCTCACTTAAGAACTACGAACAAATTATTTTCGAGCATAATTTATTGGATCTTTCGGTAAAAGCAATATGATTGCTTGGATATTTATAAATAGAAGAGATTGATTATTATAAATAGAAGTAGATTCTTCTATTTATAATAAATCTCAAGACCACAGAATAAATTTTATTCATTTATTTAGGACGAAGAATCTTATAGTCTTCGAAAGAAATCTTCTCATTTACATATTTCGTTCATATTATGCTTAATTTTGTTTTGTTCCGACGGGAGTTTTTATTTTCTGTTAAAGTTTAGAAAATGTTTATTTTTGTTCGTTTATACTTTTTTTATGATTTAGGTTAAATTTGATTTAGTTAAGAAGTGCTGAGTTACGCCATTCAACACGTGTTATTTCAAATAAAGAAGGAAGATTTAATAAGAGTGTTCTGATTAGATTAGACACTAAACAAAAATAAAAAAATTTAGTTCTCTCTCTAGTTTTTATTTTCTTTTCTTTTCTTTATATAATTCTGTTTTATATAGGTCGTGTGCGGTATAGGAGGATTAGTCGTCGGGGCAGTCGGCTGGCTTGAAGAACGTCAAAAGCCTGAACTCGGCTTAGGTGTACCGACTGGAGCTTTTACAGTTTTGGCTGCCGGTAAGATAACGCTAACGCTAGATATATAAAATGTATTCTTATGACAAAAATTGGGGATAAAGTAGGGAAGTATATTAACAATAGGTTCCCTCTGCCTGGCCTGCTGTAGTATGTAGAAAAATAAAAATAATAAAAAGACCTTATCTTCTAAATGAACTTACATTCTATTATAGTTACCTATATAAAGAAAATTAAACAATTAATGATGAAAATTATATTTTAACCACCATAATTTCGAAACAGTTCCTTGCTTAGGTACTTACTAATAATAATTAATGAAGTTGTCTTAGGCCTGTCAGGAAGTCCTTGATTGCGTTGTTTATATATAAATGTTAAATTAAGTCGTCTTTGCCTTACTACCAAATTAAAAAAAAATATTATTACGAGTAATAACGGTAATTAATAATGATTAATATCAGCACACTTTGTAGCCTAGTGTAAAGATACCCCCCTCCCCACTTTCCACCGATTTCTGGATTTGTTTGTTTTATAATAATTACAAGATTGAAGCCATTCGTGGCGCAGGGACACAAAGCGTGACTGTAACCGTGATAGGTTGTGGGTTCGATTCCCAGTCGAGAAAAATATTTTTTTAATATATTGTTCGCTCTGGTGTAGAAAACTGTAGGTTAAAAACGGCGTTTAGGTCCGTCACTCAACATGCAATGAAAGTGGAGAACAGAATGTCTCAATACTAAATCCGCCTCTTCTCCTTAGCCTTTAAAACAATTATATTTTTAGCAACATCAGTATACTACAGCCGCGGCTTCGGAGGATGGGCATCAGCTAGGTCAAGAACAACCAGGAATTGGAGTACCCCCTGGCGGGCACTCGGTCCGTCCCCCTGTGCAGCAATACCATTGACTTTACTGTGGACTATAGCCGTCGCTGCGCATGTTGCTATGCTGGTCTTCTGCATCAGATCCTTGATGAATCTTGGGTATGTTTGTTCGCACTTTATCCTTTATAGCAGTGTTCGCAGAGAAAACTTAGTGTCAGAAGGCTTCATTTGCCGTTTTCTGGCTAGATTCGAAACATTGCGCGTTGAAAGGTAAAACTTACCGCCGCGCTTTGTCCTATTTGTGTATAAATCTTATTCTTTTTTTTTTCATTTTATCCTCTTTTTACACTAACTTTTTTTCCGTATTTTATACTTGGAAATATAAGGTTCTGTTGATAGATTTTTTATTAGTACAAATCAACATATTTTTCTAAAATAAGCACACTCTAGTAATAGCACCCGAACCCAAAAATAATGGTTACGAACATACTAGTACATATTGATTACTATTAAGAAATGGACCAGAATATTTTCATCCACTTTATATTTAGAAAACTATATACCTATATTAAAATTTCCTTAAATTTCTCAGATGTAACAGCAAAACATGTATTGGGGTAGCAGCGGCACAGCTATCAGTGTCCATTTCTACCCTGGTAGCCGCTTTGTTTATGCTTCAATTGGATCTAAGGTTCGACCCCGCGTTGTCACCGCCAAGACCCTCAGACGCTAATATCTGTACAGCAGTTTCTATGGTATATAGCATTTAAATATAATTTTATATTTACTAAAATCAATATATTAATCAAATGTTTATCTACTAAAGACATCTAAAGATTCTAAACTCGAATTAAAATATCGCAGTAAGCTTACGACGTATATTTTTATTGGCTGAGATCATTATTTTACACCAGATTTAGAACTAAGTGTGGCCAGTCGTGGCTGAGTGGTACAAACGTGTGATTGTAAACGTGACGGGTCGTAGATTCGTTTTCTACTAGAGAAAATGAAATATTTGTTATTTTTATTTATTCGCTCTGGTGTCCACACCGTCACTGGTTGTGTTACGCCACTCAACACGCAATGCCTCCAGAACTCGGCGGAAAGCAGAAAGCGGAGTGTATTAACATTAGGCTCCAGAGGGAGCAGAAGCCTGCCCTGCTACAGGATACAACGTGAAGCTGAAAACAAAAATGGCCAAAACAATAATAGGACAATTACAATACTATATTTACGCTTCAGTTTGCAAACATCGAATATCGTTTTAGCTCTCGTGATCGATTGTTTAGAATAATTACTCTACTAATGACACCATTGTAGCAGAGCCGGATTATAGCTAAATAAGCTTGGTAATTATGGGTTCAGATTCACTCAAAGGGAATTCTGTGACAAGTATAAAGTAGAGGTTTTATTTATACCAAAATGGCGGTTCCGTTAATTGCAGTGCATGGACAAAATTAAGAATTAGGAGCCTTGAATTATTAATTTGTTTTAATTTTGTAAATCTAAACTAAAAATGATAAAATATTTTATTTCCTCGGCGTGGGAATTGAACCCAAAACTTCTCACGTTTACAATCGCACGCGAGTGCCCCTTCACCACGACTGCTTCTTTTTATATACCTCGAAAGTTAAGCAATTCAAGATTTTAACTACCTCCCAAATAATTTAAGAATATAAAGCTAAATTTGTTTTCTTAACCATTTATTTTTCTGAATAAAAAGCTGACGGAATCCATTTAAATAAAAAATACAGTGTTTACTTTGTCTTGGTCTTGTATTGCCACTCTATGATAAAATTTTTCAACTTGACAGATATTTACGATGCTATATTTTCATTCTGGAATAAGCAAAAGAAAAAGTACAATATAAAAAATTTTCAAACATTTGATTCTCAAAATTTTAATGAATTCTAATAGAAGATAAAAATGAGCAAGCTAAATAGCCAACAATTTTCCAGTATACATTTTTTTTCTTCAGCTTTTTCACTTTAATCCTAAAATGGCGAAATATATATAATATTTAAAGCAATCTAGAAGCCAAAAACCCAGTAAAAAATGAATAACACAGTAAAGAAATAACACAGTAAAGAAATAAAAAATATTTTCATGTTTTCTCGATCTGGTAATAAGGTGAAATATTGAGTTCCGTAACTCAATAGACAATGGCTGGCAAGGTAGTGTCTTAAAAATTGTTTTCTTCTGCCACTTCAATGCGAGAAGCTGCGCAAAAGTAAAAAAAAGATATTAAAATCTATTTTAGAATAGCGAAACTATTTAGAGATGTAAATTTCACGCAAATTAGTCTAATTTTCAAAGAGAAACAGTACTCTCACTTAATCTCAAGCTATAACGATTGAACAGAGACTTAAGATGTTCGAGATACGTCGTACGGAATCCTACGTTACATACGTAGTGTGCTCGTCACGTTCTCTCTGCCTCTTAATAATAGACACGTACGAAATGCTTAGGAATACAATATAGTGGTAATCTCTACGGATTTTAGGCATTTTACTCATAAAAGTTCAATTTCTATAAGATATTGCAAGAAAGAAAGGAATACGAATATTTTTCTGGAATTTAATAATTCAAATTTATTGAATTACTGATTTTTTTTTCGTATGTTTCTAAGAAATTATTAATAATTTAATAAAAACCGCCTTTATAGCAGGGTAGGCAGGTACTCGTAAGACACTCAACACATAATGCCTCGATAAATGAAATTGAGGAACGGAAAGTGAGGAACGGAGTGTATTAACACTAGGTCTCTGTCTATCGTGCAGTGTGCGGGATACAGCGTGAAGCGGATTTGATCTTAATACCTTTTTAACCCTCAGGTACCGCTTACCTCAATAGCGATCAATAGCGGTAACAGTGGCGACGGAGGACCAGAGGGAAGTCCTCTCAATAAAGAAAAAGATCCGGAACCGCCTACCTGATGCAATGGTGACAGAGAATGTGAAAAATGAACTACTGTGCCATATATGATAGAACTATGAGTATTCTTTTGTCTTATTTTCTTATTCCTTCTTTTAAGGATAGAAGTAAAATCGCTTATTTATTGTAACAGTCACGTTTTTTAGAAACGAAAATGCTGATTAGGTTTTTCAGACATTGACATACTAAACTATAAAATACAATTACGTCAGTGTTGCACCAAATTGAGCGAAATATATAAAAATATTCTATTAATCTATATTTTTAATGGAAATCTTATGTTATTGTAGAAATATATATTTTGTGAAATTAAGATATAAGCACATAATTTATTTATGTACATTGTACATATTAGTTATTTTATACTACCTTATTAATAAGAAAGAATTTGAGAGCAGTATAAAAACATCTTTTTTTTGATAAATTAATAATTGTCTATAAAAATATTTACTTACTTAATCTTAATCGAATCGAAGCAAAAGCGTTGAGTTACGCCACTCAACACGCAATACCGAAGGTAGAGACGGCTCTCTAAATATCTTAATACTAGGCTGCCTCATACAGCGTACAGATGAAAAAAAAAATTAAATATCCAATTTAAAATTCGGAAAGGCCTAAAAGAAAATGTCAAATAAATAAAAAAATTCTGTCACCGACGCGTGAACCCGGCTAGGTCGCGATATAAAATGTACGGACGCTTCACGTCAACGCTTATTTAATTTAAGGGAAATTGCCGATTTATTACCTGAATTCTTAAAGTTTTCTTTCTTTTTTTATAGCGTCACGCTATATCCCGCAGACAGAAGAATAGAAAGAGGGAAACTAATGTTAAGACACTTCATTCTCCATTTTTTTCCCCCACACCAGAGGGAATTTCTCGACAAGTTCACGAGACTCTCTAGTGTGCGATTTATTTATCTGTTTAAATACTTCTAAACTATTAACATGATGTACTTAGCTTATAGGATCTCTCCATAAATAGACTATTAAACGCAATAAAAATTTTCACCAAACCAGTAGTTCCTGAAATTACAGCGTTTAAACAAACACAGCTAACAGCTTAATAATATTAGTAGTACATATCTCTCAATAAATATTTTAAAAAAATCTACTTTATCGATTGATTTATTTATAGAACGTATAAAACTATACTCTTGGGAAATCATTGAGATGAGCTGGAAAGGCTTTCATTGTACTGAAAAATAAATGAAAACCCATACATAAATAAATTTTAATGACGAGTTAAGTCCATGATATCCTTATTTTTTAGACTCGACTCAATAAAGGTGTTAAAAGTTTGGTCCGCCTGTGTATCTGTCTATGGCATCGTAGCTCGTGAATGAATGAACCAATTTCATTTTTTTACTCAAACGCCTTGTTGATCTCGATAGTTCTTAGCTTTTTTTAGAGATTTTTGTATCGAGTTTTTTTTATTTTACATGTTTTTAATTGTCTTAAATTTAAGCTATTAGACTTTAAGATGTTTTTCCTTCTTTCCTTATAATAGTAATTTCTAGTCAGTAGCAGAGTTGAGGACTACTGACAGTAAGCTTGCATATCATCATAAAGTTTTTACCCAATGTTTTTACTCTCTTAATAGAAAAAATATATAGATATTTCTAGATATCAATAGGCAGGTAAATCCACAAGTAATCGCGTGTGATAAATATCTAAAAATGTTGGTCTGTCTGTTAGTCCAGGCTAATTTTGTAAACAGTAGAATTGTCTTAACGAAAGTTTTACTGGCAGATTCACGATATTCAGTTCACATTTATTACTATTTAATTATAGTTAAGAACTCCCACTCAAAAGAAAAACAAACAAAGTAAATTATGTACCGTTCAACTATTTCAATAACACGGATTTATATAAAATAAATTTTATGTAAATCCGTGTATGTGTAAAATTACAAAATTACAATTTAAAAAACATACTTGTTTTTTAAATTGTAATTTTGTAATTTTTTTTTTTATTCAAGCTTTATTTCGCGTAGTATGATTTAGTGTTAAGACACTCCGATGTACACTGTTCGCCAAATTCGAAAAACTGCCTGCTAACATGAATACACCGAATGGAAATTTTTCATTTCACTGAAACAGAGATGGAACATGCAACTAACGAGCTTTGATTTTCTTAGTTTTAAGCTTTTTCTTCTATATAGCAGAATAGTCAGAGAGAAAAATTAAAATAATTTATTGCCTCAAAGTAGAAATCGAACCCAAAGCTGTCGCGTACACACACACACGCGACAGCTCAGATGATGTGCCGACGACCTCAATGTTTTTTTTTATTATTTACTGTAATAAATGTATTTTTTTAAATGTCTATGTATTTACGTCCATTTTTTATTTTATAATAGTATTTATTTAATTCTAAGGTTTCTATTCTAAGTATAAGGATGTTATAATGTAAATAAATTGTATAGAACATAAGCGCTGGTATGAACCTTATTTTATATTTCCTATAAATAAATTACTAAATGAGTATACTTCGTTTTACTAAAAACAATTTATTCAATAAGCATGTATTTTAATTTTATTTTAATACATAAATAAATAATAATAATAAAAAAAAAATCTAATATTTGAATGTAAGTAATACAAAATTCTTATTACTGAAGTGCTTCAATTCTTCCCATAAAAGTCATTCATCCAGTCGTCGACCTAGATATTTAATACAAATTTAATTATTTTCTTAAAGTGTAAATAAATAATTTGTTTTTATCACGTATATAATATCATACAAGTTATGCAAGATGGCAGGTCCCGCCATCTCTAAGACAGCCAACACACTTGTAGCTCCTCTGGAGTTATACGCGAGCGTGAGTGGCCATGGAGATGACCATTTAAAATGAAATAACCCAATCGCTTACGCCTTAAAATCAGCATCACGTTGTATCCCACAGCACAGCAGGGTAGGCAGAGAGAACCTAGTGTTAAGACACTCCGTTCCCCACTTTCCGCCGTATTCTGGAGGCATTGCGTGTTGAGTAGCGGAACTCAACGCCGCTCTTTGCCTCGAAGAGCGAAGAAATGAAAATATAACTAAATATTTCACTTCTTCGAGTGCCGATCGAACCCACAACCGTTGCATTACAGTCACACCCATGTTCCGCTGCGCCACGACGACCTCATGCAGAGTTGAGTGGCGAAACTTAACGCTACATTTTAAACTTAAACATCTTTCGATCCCGAGTAGAGATTGACAACCGTCCACACCACACCCTTACCATATATAACTGAATGATTACCATTATAGGTCTCAGTACACGCTATTCTTTGGCTAAACAGTAATAAAGACTGGAATCACCTACTAGGGCGTAGACATGTCTGTGAACTTAGCAGAGCATTGTCCAGCAGATCAAAAAAAAA
>JAEBDU010005980.1:0-17125 GCA_016802625.1 Heliconius numata | reverse complement strand
TATCAAAACATCCTTGCTGCGAAACGCGCCCCGCGACGTTTTGCTTATACAAGCGCGTCATGAGCAGTCATCGGTGGTTCAGTGGCAGAATGCTCGCCTGCCACGCGGGCGGCCCGGGTTCGATTCCCGGCCAATGCATTCTATTTAATTTTCCTCACAGGCAGCCACGTAGTGCTTGCTTTTCATCAGGGACAGAATACCCTCTTCAGCATTAACCACAAGCTCGAAAAAAAAAACCCGCCCGCTATAGAGGCATAGCAACGAAGATTTAGATGCGTTTGCACGTATTGGATAATTGGAGTTGAATGTATTATTTCAGCGCGATATATTTGGTTTCATATTTTTTGTAGTAGTTATTAGTAGGTAGGCTTTTGTTTATAATTTCTTCCGTTTAAAAATAGTCATTTAACTATCTAAAAATAGTCATTTAAATATATTTTAATAAGTACTTGAAAAGATTAGTAGCACAGATTTAAAATTACGGTACCTACTAAAAAATCCTTGCCGAGTAAAACAATTGGAAAATCCTTATTGGAACTACGAAAATGCGGGTTGCATTAGAGTTTAATTAATTTTCACATTATCTTAAGTGCTTTGCAAACATACATTATATGAATAATCCAGTAGTAAAAGCGGGCGAAGCCGCAAGGGGGTCGCTAGTATTCATATATTTTAGAAAATTTTAATTTAACAATATAATAAATAAATTGTCCAACAGAAATGGTCACAGTGTTAGCTTCTCTGCTATAAATAGGCACAAATACAAGGAGAACCTAGCGTAAAGGTAAGGCGTTTCCAATTTGGAGGCTAATTTTAGAGACATTTTGAATTGAGTGCCGAGAAAAATCACCTCTATCTCTCTCTCTCGTGGATTAAAGCAAAAAAATAGTAATGAAGATAAGTAAATTAATTCCCAAAAGTGGGAAGAAAAAACAGCCAATATCGCAATTACCGTTGAAATAAATATAATGACTATTTATTATCTATATATATAAAATCGAAAGGTCACTCACTCATCACGAAATCTCAGAAACTACATGTGCTAGAAATCTCAAATTTTGCATAAGAGTTACTTATAGGACGTAGGTGCTCGCTAAGACGGGAATTTGCAATATTCGATTTCTAAGGGGTTGTTTTTGAGGTCAAAAGTTTGTAAGAAACTTCGTTACTACAAATGATAGGAATCTCAAATTTTGCATAGACGTCACTAGGACGTAGTCATGGAGACAGAAATTAATAATAACATAGTTCACGCGGGTGAAACCGCGAGCGGGCCGCTAGTTATTTATAAAGATTTATACAGTACATTTAAATATCAACCTCATAAATATTTTTTTATATAATAAACAGAGATAAATACCTTTAAACAGTCCCATGACACTTCATTAATAGAGGATGAAGGAGAAAAGCCGATTAAATTCAAATAGCCTGGCTTCTTAGAAATTGTTATTAAATTGCGATAGAAGTCCTTAGAGATGCAATCTGGTATTTCTTTAATGTGATTGGTATTTAATGTTGAAAGGTATAAATTACGTTTATTGCATTGCTTGCATAACTTACCTTATTCCTTTTATAATTGTGTTTTTGTTCACATTTCTCGTTTCTAGTCATATCTTAGACTAGTTTTTATCCATGGCTTCACTCGCGTGGCGATTAAATTTGAATAACTAACAATTATTTTATTTATTAACAATAGGAAACTCTGAACTCTCTACCTAAAGCTAAGACATTTTATACCCGCTTTAGTTTTATACAAAAGCCAAAAAAATAATTTAGTTGTAGTAGTTGTTCAAACGTTGTGCCACTGTGCAGTCGTTGTCGGCCTTAATATTTAACAAATTACTCGTAATAATCGATTATTTAATTAAATATTTTTAACTACATATATCATACTTTAAGGGATTCGAACCAACAACTATTGCGTGGAATCCATCAGACACGTCCTATCTGTTATAATTTAAGAAATAATCTTTTTAAAATAAAATAAGTCAGTTTCACGCTGTATCCCGCACACAACAGGGTAGGCAGAGGGAACCTGTTAAGACACTTCGTTCCTCATTTTCTGCCGAATTCTGGAAGCATTGGGATTGGGATCGAACCCACAAACAGTCAAAATGGCCTCAACTTTTTAATTTTAATATAAAACAAATTAGTATTACAATCTTGTATAATTATGTCCATATATAAATGTTAAAGTTCATTAATATTTCTATAATGTGCATTCAATTGTTTTCACACATCGCTTTATCTCATTTTACTTCCATTACAGTGTATTGATAATTGGTGACATAATAACATGATGATAACACGATGAGGCTATCCAGGCACAGTGTTACTACGTCTGAATGTAAACACGAAGGTAGTGGGTTCAATCTCCACATGGTAAATGGTGAAGGGATGAAATATGTCAAATACAATACACCATGAAAAAAATGGAAAAGCTTGTTTTTTAAAAGGGTTTTTATTAAATATTTTTTTACAAAAAATTAGAAACAAATTATTATAGCTATTTCTGTTGTATAATGCATAACCCCGATTGTAGTAATAAATATAAATTGAGAGGGCGTTAAGCTCATTTAAGTATAGCCAGTTTATTTGTTCGCAACTTTCCGATTTTTCCCAAATTTCGAGACATTGTGTGTTGCCGCGCTTTGTCTTGTAATACCAGAGTGAAAAAAATAAAATACTACATTTTTCATAATGAGACTCGAACCTACATCCTTTGCGTTAACCGTCAAACGCTATGCAACTAGGTTACGACCGATTCAATAGACTGCTATATTTTAGCTGCAAGCTGTCTAGCTGTATATTTTGTTATAGAGTTAAAAATAGTTATCTATTTACTTACAACCTATATGTATTGATATTCCTATATCATACAAAGAATCAATCTTTAGCGCTATCGATTTTAGTCGCCAAGGTCAACTCTTCGAAGTGGCTGGTTAGGTTGTTCAGTCATCAGAATTAAGAAATGGGTTAACGAGAGATAGTTTATTAATTATGATAAAAGCTTCTGTTAGTTGTAGAATTTTTTAACCCGATTGTGCCTTTCTTTTTTATTAGAGTTCCGTACCCAAAGGGTAAAACGGTGCCCTATTACTAAGGTTCCCTTGTCCGTCCATCCGTCTATCTGTCCGTTGGTCACAACCGTGAACAGTGATAGTTAGACATTTGAAATTATTTAAAAATCAAAATAAGATTCACGCACGATTCTGTATCTCGCACGCAGTAAGGTATGCAGAGGGAACCTAGTGTTAAGACACTCCGTTCCCCACTTTCTGCGGAATTCTGGAGGCATTGTTATTTTTTATATTTTTTTAATATAGGAAAATAATATTTTTACTTTTGTGCTTAGACAATAAATAAAACGTTACGTTGGTGCAGTTGATAATTGCACGTTCTTAAGGATTGCTTGTAAAGACGATAGTAGTAAAATTTTCACCCAGATGGAAAACGTTTATATAAAAAATATTTTCATTTCTTAGTCCCATTTATTTTATCAAAAATCTTTATTATATTGTTAGACACCTGGAAATTTTTAGACTCTATTAATGTTTAAGCTAATAAAAAGATAATATTTAAATCTTATTTTGTTTAACTTTGTTATCAACATTTTATTACAGTCATGTGCTTTTTAATCTAAATATATAAAGAGACCTCTGACATTGTATCACATGATTATTTTGACTCTGTAATCTATTTACAGAATGTTTTGATGTTTTTTTATAAATTACATACTAATTATAATTAATGATTATGATTAATAATTAATACTAATAATATAAATAAAACATTTTTTGGGCACGATATTTGAGTAAAAACATGTATGAGATATAAATATTGCCATATATAGAACCATAGAAATAAATATTTAAAATATGAACTTACTGGTATCGATTGTTTTTTCTTAGTACCTAGAAACCGACAGAGACATCCTTTGACCTCACTTTTATCCAATCTCTCTCTCTTTTCCTCTCTCTTATAACTGAGCTCTCAGATTGTCAAAATTTATAGAATTTTCAGGGAGGAAATGATGATTATTAAATCACACCATTTTCATCCCTCAAATTCTGGGCCCAAAAATGTATGGAATCGTTTCAGTTTCCTTTATTTAATAAATTTTCCATTGTCAACAGGTAGGCGCGTACTGCTACGCGGAGTTGGGGACGATGATACGTCTGAGTGGGGCCGACTACGCCTACATCATGGAGACTTTTGGCCCCTTCGCCGCGTTCATACGATTGTGGATCGAGTGTATGATTGTTAGACCGTGTTCGCAGGTTTGTCATTATAAAAAAAAAAATTAAAAAAAAAAACATGTATAGGCCAGTTGTGGCTCAAGGGAAGAAGCGTGTGACTGTGCGCGTCAAGTTGTGGGTTCGATTCCCTTTCGAGGAAATATAATATTTTACATTTTCAGTTCCTTTGGTAACGATGCAATGTGCGGCGACGAAAAGTGGGGAACGAAAGTTTTCCCAGGTACCTTCTTCCTTCCATTCCCCCACTTTCCGCCGAATTCTCGAGGCGTTGCGTGTTGAGTGATGGAACTCAACGTCTCGTTTTGTCTCATTTCCAGAGAGAGGAAATGAAAATAATAAATATTTCAGTCCCCCGAGTGAGACCTGTGTCCTTGCTCCTGGACGGTCTCATTCAGGAATTTTTTACCTTGATTAATATATATATTATCTATTTAAATTCTAAAATCTTCGAATCTAAAATCTAAAACACTTTGAAAGATAAATCATAATGACGATGACGAGAAAACGCCATTTTAAAGCTATTTACGTCACTTCCTACTTACAGCGTCCATTCAACACGATAAGAGGCGACCATAGGCGCCCTACGCTAGAGTAACCATACGTTATATACGCACAAAAAGTTAACTTAAAATAATGATGAAACTCGAACTGGTTTTCAGATGTAATTAAGCATTTGATTTTACCTTTTGGATTTATATTACTATTAATAGTCTTATATCTTAAAAATTTATAATAAAAGTACTTAACGCCGAGTACATTAAAGAGGTTGTGTATCTATAATGATAGATTTTAATTTTAATACATTCAAATCTTAATCTTAAAAAAAAAATAATATCGTGAAAAATATGAATTGAGTTCCACCGCTTTTTTCATATTCCTCAAAATGTTCGCAATTTAGTCTTAACAAAAGTACCTTTAACTCTTCTATAAAAGTTGTGTAAAAAATTCCATTCAATCAAATCTCTTTTATCTATATACTTTTTCCCGCTACAATATTGTTTATGGTAACCCTAACACTAACAATGGTATGCGGTACTAGCATTTTTAAACAAGCTACAATAGAATGACAATATACAAGCTTTTAGTATTCTTACTTCAAATATTTTTAGTTTCTTTAGCGAAAAAACCTTTTGAAAAGTAGTTACATGTCTATTTGTATTAAAAAAATCTGTTGGAGCCTGGAGGCCAGGAATTTGGTTCTCGGTAATATTAATTATCTTCTTATGGCTATGTTCTTGATTTATTTTTAAGGTAGAACCCTCATCGCAGATGCCCTCCCGGAATCCTCATGCTGGCCTCTGCACCTCCAATATCATCAATACTGTCCTCTTGCTTCTCTTTCCCCACACTAATTATAAAAAACAATCTAATTATAAAAAAATAACTATGATTATTTATAAAAAAACTATCTAACTTCATAAATCTGTTATTGATTACACTGAGTAATTCGCGAATTAGCCGCTAGCCGCACAGAAAGCAGACATCTAGGTTCCTTAGGAATTGTAGAGTAGTAATTCGTTTCGAATACGGGAACAATAACACTTTAAGTGCACATTCAATGTAAAAGTAAAACGTACTTGTATATACATACAGGTGTATTATACACACTCAACACACTTTACCTCCAGAATTCGGTGGAAAGTGGGGAAAGTCTTAATACGAACGGAGTATCTTAACACTGGGTTCCCAGGTTCCCACTGCCTACCTTATTATGTGCGGTACATGTACAGTTTTATTTATTTATTTATTGAATATACAGTTGAAGCTTATAAAAAATATAATAATAATTTCCCAGACCGATTTGACAAATTTCGACTTTTAGTTTAGCTAGTCGATATTCAGAAATAAATATAGAGGTATTACTATGAATGGGTAAAAAAATAGAGAGCACTCTCTTTACCCCAAATATATATCAAAATCGATAATATATCAAGGCCACGAATACCCTACTATTGTGAGCCTATAAAAACTTTGCCCTAGATTTGTATCGAACTCGGACTGTTACGTAAACTGAGTACATAATACGATTATCAGAAACATCGATACATTACGGTATTAGATTTAACAGTCTTAACTATAACACAAGAAATGTATTTAATCGATTCTACCTATATAGAAATCATCATAAGAGACTTATTAAATTAGTATTAAGACACTCTGTCCCCTGCCTATTTTCCAAGACATTACGTGTTGGGTGGCGAAACTCAACGCTGCATTTTGACCAGAACGCGGAAATTACGGTTCCCACTGTGCTATGATAATCTCCAAATTAAATATCAAATGATTTCAACTTTGACCCAATTCTTTCCATGTCCAGAAAAAGAAATACTGGAGAAAGGCTCGTATACTAAATAGAATAAAGATGAAAGTAGCTAAATCTGATAATAGAGCCTTTAGGAATAATCTTAACCTATTTTCGTTGACGTCCTGCGTAAATGACCAGCGTGGGCAGCAATAAGAATAGATTGCTTGTAAAATACAATATAAGTAAGATTACACTGGATTCATGTATTTCGACCTAATTGATATACGATTGTTATATGACAGTTTCTAATAACAAAAGTTTCTTAAAGTAATTGTATTTTTTTTTCAATATCACGCTCTATCCCGCATGTAGCAAGGTAGGCAGAGAAAGCCTATTATTCAAACATTCCGTTCCATGCTTTCCACTGAATTCTGGAGGCAGTGCATGTTGAATGGCAGAACTTAATGTCGCCCTCTGCCTGGACACCAGAGCAAAGAAATAAAAATTTTAAATATTCAATTCCTAGAATGGGAATCGAACCTATAACCTGTCACGTATACAGTCCCTAGCCTAGCCTCAGCTCAATATTACAAAGTTTATTGTCAATTTCCTTCAATAAACAGCAATATATAGTTAAACAAGAAAATATGGCGCCCAATGTGGGACTGTGTCAGCTTCCAATTGCACGTTAAAGGCTGATCCCAGCCCATTTGTTTAGTAACGTTATTATTGACGTGACGTGGGAAGATATTGTATCAGTTTAAGTCTATTACTTGCTCTAGTTCCGTGGGATTGAGTTGTTTATTAGGACATATATTTAAAGGATGAACGGTTCAAATCCCGTTATGTTGAATTTTTTATACGTTTTCTTAAACATGTATTTTTCTTTCCTAAGTGTAGAATAGAGTAATATTTAAAAAAAATTAAAAATACTGTGAATCAGATCAAGCAGTAAAAAAAGAAGAAAAATGTGGACACACCGCTGTTTTCGGTTATAAAACGGAAGGGTTCATTATTAACTGAAACGACACATCAGAGTAAAAAAAAATTATATTGGAACTTTTTTATTGATTTCGAATAATAAATATCATTTTTTTTACATTTTTTTCTGGCTCTATTTTTATAATCACTAGCACAAATGCAATGTTCAACTCGCGAACTGTAGAAATTTTGAAGAAGTGCCATTTTCTTGTCTTTTTTAATAATAGAAACAGTGTTTTTTTACGATTTAGTTATTAAATTAATCCATACTTTATAATATTTCCAACATATTTTTAAAATGATAAATAAATTTATTTACAGGCTATAGTGGCGCTGACATTCAGCGTATACGTGCTAAAGCCTATATTCCCTGAATGCGACCCCCCGGAGGACGCCACGCGGTTACTCGCTGCTTGCTGTATATGTAAGTTATATATAGAATATTCTTTTTAATGAATTTATATGTTTAAAAAAAAGATTGTGGGTTCGATTCCAATCTGGGGATGAAATATTTATATTAATTTTCATTCTTTGTTCTGTTAAGAAAACAAAAGCACAACGTTAAGTAACAGCACTCATTGTGCAGTGCAGTGCAGGGGGAACGGAATATCTTAACACTAGGTTCCTTTTAAATAAAACACGTTTTAGTCTAAATACAATGTCTCTTAAATGGGCAAAGTGGGTAATGGAATGATATAGCAAGTTCTTTTGCGAATATGGTGTTAAATCTTTTAAAAACTAACATAACACAAGCAAAATGCCACAAGCAGCTCTTCAATTTTTTAAAAGTCTTTAAGATTATGACCCATTATGGTTATATCAAGTTTTAATAATGTTTCTCTAATCTGGTAAGAAAGGCGCGCCGTTGAGTTCCGTCACTCAACACGCAATATCGCTAAAAGGGGAAGGTAGAGGTAGAGGTTGGAGTGCCTTATCTCACAAGCTGATATACAGAATGAACGGGTTAAGCGCAATAGAGAACTTCAGTAAGAGGCCAGACGTCTAGACTATATTTGCTTGGATTACTTTATACTATCGAGGCGTTAAATCGCCTTTATTTATATATCAAAATTATTACAAAATCCGATAGTATTTTTTTATGAAGTTAATAGAGATAAACTTATGTGATACTAATAAGTAATTTCTTACTCTACGTACTCTTTACTTGTTTTTATTAATATATTGTTTTTAATATTAAAGTTTTTTCTAGTATCCCTTCATTATTTATCCTTCATTATTTATGGTTGAAATTTTAGAGCAACCATATATGTATACAATTTTTAAAATTCAAAGAAAGGAACTTTAGAATAAACGCGCACATTTGAAAACGTCGTAACTACACCACTATGTCATAACATATTACATTTTTGTAAAATATTTTATCAGTTTTAACTTAGATTTAAAGAGAAAATCTCATTTTCCTCACTTCCCAAAGAAGTTCGCGTATAACTTTTAATCTACGCAACATATTTTAATGCGGTTTTCACTAATAAACAATTATTCAAGAAAAATAATTATATGCATAAAGCGGGCGAAGATGCGCTTGGACACTAGTCACTAATAAAATATATTTTTCTTTTAAACAGTACTGTTGACATTCGTCAACTGTTGGTCAGTTCGAGCAGCCACGCGAGTACAAGATTGGTTCACGTATGCGAAGCTACTTGCTCTCTTCATTATCATAGCAGCTGGGATCTACCAACTTTGCAGAGGTAAATATAGTATATAATATAGTAGTAGTGTTTTAGTAATTATTATATAATATAATAATTTAATAGCTCTGCTAACGAGGCGTGGCGCGGCGTGAGTTTCAAGCGGGCGAAGCCGCGAGCGGGTCGCTAGTATCTAATATATTTTTCATAAGTTACACTTAATACATTTCTATTCTAATTTCGTATTTAATAAAAACGTTTCCAACACCACACGAAGAGATTCCTTATTTATGAGATACAGAATCCGACGAATAAGGAATCGATCTCTATGACCCAAGATTAGACTTAAAAGAATCTGGGTTCGATTTCTGTAAAGTTACGGACAAACTTAATAACCATTACCCATCTAATTTCTATACAACAACAAGAAAGATTCCACAAGTTGAAGCACTAAGAGGTTCCTTATTCGGTGTCATCTGCAGGATCGCCTCTCAATGGCTCGAGATAAATCAATTTGCCAGCAAATTGGTCTTTTGTGCCGACAGGAATATTGAATTGTCGAACTAAATAACGGATATGTGTAACTAACTAATAAATACCCATTGACGAAATGTTAAGCCATTTGGCTAGTTTAGTTGATTTTTTTTATAGGTGTTACTAATTTTTGGTAGTATATGCCTACCTAAATTCATTTCGAATCAATTTTTGAAAAGTTAATTTTACTAAAAGATTGACTGTTTAGAAACTTGATTGGAAATCAGTAACCAAGCGGTGTGATTCACTGCTGATTGTGAGAATGTTAATATCTAATAGGTTCCTATATTTTGTTTTGCAATTACATGACATTTAGTTCCGTCACACGCATAATTTTTTATGTTAAATATTTTTACGTATCTTTTTATATTCATATATCTAAATAGATATTATCTTTTTAAATTATCAAATTTTAAACAAAATCTCATCAAAGCCTTCAGATTAAAGTATTGTTCACAGATTATAAAATAATAAAACCAAGTATACACGTTGTTCAATACAACACCATTGAAATAAAAAAAAAAAAACTAAAATTCCAAGTAACTACACAATACACATATCAGACAGTTCAAAATAAGAAACGTTCAATACATTAACCAAGAAACAGACGGGCGTCTGTCAAGAAAAAAATTTGGAAATTTTTATAAGAATTCTTAGTACTTTAGAAGGACCGGTCCTTCGAGCCAAACTCGTTTGTTTTTCCGTACATACTATTTTTGATTTATTACAGTCGTCAAGTTCAATGTCTCTCGTATACTCTGAAGTGGCCAGATTTTAATTTTCAGTTTTATTTCTTTGGTCGACGTTCATAAAACATTGACAAGATAGATGAGTTAAATAGTTTTCGTTCTTTTTTTTTCAATTATAAATGTTTGTTAGTTATTTCAGTTAAAATAAATTATGTGTTTGTAAATTATTTTTTTTTAATATTTTAAAGTGTTATCCCACTTCTGATTTAGGCAAGAACAATACTTTTAAAAGAAAGGAAAGATAGAGTTTCGAATGCCGCTATGTTCAAAATTAATTTGACGTTATTTCAATTAAATTTTCAACAATACAGGATTTTGCTGTAGCGAACGATGGAAGATAAAACTTCTAAAATGTATTCTTTTTAAAAAATGCAATTTTGATCCAAATATTTGGATGTTGAAAATTAATAAAAATAGACGTGACAGACGATACACTCCGCCCAATGTTTACTTCGCTAGCGTACAAGGGCTTATTTCGCTCTTTAACTACTAAACCGACTTCCTACCAATATTCTTTTTGATGATATCTACCTACAGAAAAAAAACTTTCTTACATTATAAAAAAATATATTTTTAAAAAAATATTAATTAAAATATAATAAATAATTAATAATAAAAAAGTCAATATAATCAATATAACAAATATATAATTAAAAAAATAAACTAAATATAGTCCTTCCTCTCGGAAGGCGTCGGCGGACAGACGGACAGTGCGATCTTATTAGATGATTGCCGCGATCCGGTCAGCGCCGGCTGTTATTTAATTTCATGTGAAAAAGCTATGTAATGCGAACTACTACAATACAAGCTAGCTATACCTTATACGTAGTACTGCAATAGCTTCGTTGGGGATCGACCTTAATTCGCTGAGAAACGGAAGAACTTCCTTTGATTTTGTTTTGTTTTCTTAGATATTGTAAGGATTTTATGTTAGTTTAACTATAATTGTCGTTTTTGAGTACGGCTGCAGTTTGGTAGGATAGAAAAATGAAGGTGACACTTAATTGGGAAGTCCCTGTGATTCATTTTCTAACCTTATTTAGATTTTTTAATTACTTTAATCATTCGCTTCTTGGTACACATTTACATAGGTACATACTACATACGTCGATGTAATGTTATTTAACTGATTATTGACGTTCTTGAGTATATACGCTATACTCACTCGCTATACTATTTAATTTTAACATCTTTTAATATTGTGTCAAAATCTAGCGTGTAATGCATATTACAAAATATTTGTCGACGATCGATTTTAATTTGTTTAGGAACGGTTTTTATTCTTTAGAAGAAATAACTTTTCTGGAAGAAACAAGTTTGCTGTACTTACTTTAAGTATTTCTAATAATGACACCTTTACTTAAGTGTCATAGAATAAAACTATATTAAAGTTACAGATTAAATGACGTTTTTGAGTGCAACGTTTATCTGGCTGGAAATATTTTTAACTTTTTGAAATAAAATTTGATGTGTGGTCTACGATACAGTTGTTTTTTTTTCTATTTAAGGTAAAGTGGAGCACTTCTCCTTCGAAGGCACGACCAACGATGTAACATCTATAGCGCTGTCTTTCTACTCAGGACTCTTCGCCTATAACGGATGGTAAATATTAGTTAAAAATATACTTTTTTACGCAGTTACAAAAATAAACACAATAAGACCATCGTAGCAATTGAACACTATCTCGCTGTTCACGCGACGGTTGCAAGTTCGATTATCTTAATCAATTTCATTTTCCTACCATAGTAAAATAAAGCTCTTTATTCTTCCGATCGTCCTATATTGACAGGATAATAAACTTATTCGGAGAGTAGGGAGTTGACTCACTGCTGACCTGCTATAGCTGGTATGAGAATAAAATATTTCTTTTCCTCGATTTCAGGAACTATCTCAACTTCATAATAGAAGAACTAAAGGATCCAGTGAAGAATCTTCCACGAGCTATTGCAATTTCCTGTGCATTAGTTACTATTGTGTATACGTTCACAAACATCGCTTTCTACACCACTCTGTCGCCTACCGAGGTAAGTCCTTTCTGTATCCAAACTTTATGGTGTCATAAGTGAAATGTATAGAAATTTTAATTACTGGGAATATAAAATTAAATATATTTTTTTAATTATAATATTTTTAAAAAATAATTGAATTAATAATGTGCAGTTGTACTTACTTCCTTTTAGTTTTATAATTTTATTTAAATTCCAATTGAGAAAATAATCCATCTCTAAAATATTATAGTACGGTCGATGAGTCGTGGCCGCCCAAGTTACACTTGCTGAACTTTATGTTATATCATTATTATCTGACATTTAAAACTAAGTTATTCAAATTCAAAATATTCTTTATTCAAATAGACTTATAACAAGCACTTTTGAATCGTCGAAGTTATGCTAAGTTGTAACAAACGTATAAGAATTTTGACGTAGTTTGATGAGAACGTATGGCTTAGTGATCAGAGCGCTTGGACGGCTTCCAAGAGGAGCGGATTTAAATCCTGCTACGTTAAAATTTTTATACGTTTTCTAAATAAATACTATAACCTGTCCCTAATGTTAAATCTGAAATGTAGGTGTTAGGCTCCGCGGCAGTGGCCGTGACGTTTGCGGAGCGCCTATTCGGGTGGTTCGCGCTCTCCATACCGCTGTTCGTGGCGGCCTCCACGTTTGGCGCTGTTAATGGGGTTTTGCTGACTTCTTCCAGGTAACTTGTACCTTGTTTTACTTAATTAAACAGTAATCTATATATATAAAATCGAAAGGTCACTCACTTTTCACGAAATCTATAAATAAGAGTTACTTATAGGACGTAGGTGCTCGTTAAGACGGGAATTTGCAATATTCGACTTCTAAGGGGTTGTTTTTGGGGTTGAAAGTTTGTATGAAACTTCGTTACTACAAATGCTAGGAGTCTCAAATTTTGCATGGACGTCACTTATAGAATGTAGGTACTCATGGAGAAATTAATAATAACGTAGTTCACGCAGGCAAAGCCGCGGGCGGGCCGCTAGTTTTATATATTTATAAAGTATTAATCACTGTCCAACTACAGATATTTCAAAGGTAATCAAATCAATATAATTGAATTTACTTGAATCAAAAAGATAACTTAACTATCTTATAAGACAATTCTTTCTGGATTGGCTCTTTAGATCATTTAGCAATTTAGAAAACTAATATCAATCAAAAGTAAGGAATACACATGTCTAGATCTCGAAGACCGTTTAGATCATAGTTAGATTTACGTTTGGAGAGAATATTTTAAATATTTTTTGTATATTATCTAGAAAATTATTGGAAAGTAAAGATTGGAATATTTTACCTCCTTATCAATCCCTATTATATTTGAGAGGTGAGCAGTTAAGGTTGCTTATATAAAAATAAAAAAATACATAACACTGTCCTCACAGGCAGCCATATAGTGCTTGCATTTTTCCAGGGTCAGAGTTCTCTTCTTCCTACTCAGTGTTGCTTTAAAAGCCAGTAGGGCTGACAGCATTAACCTCAAGTTTGAAAAAAAGGATAACATTTCCAGATTATTCTACGCGGGTGCAGCTCAAGGCCAGCTGCCGGGCATGCTGACGATGGTGTCGGCGCGGGCCACGCCGGCGCCCGCAGTGCTGGCCGTCGCGCTGCTCTCGCTGCTCTACCTCACCGTGTCCGATATCTACGCGCTCATTAACTACGTCGGGTTCGCCACTTGGGTCAGTTTTGGTTAAATAGCGTATATTAAAATTATATTTAATTTAATTAATTTAAACTGTGTGTCTATAAAAATCATAACGTCATTTCGGTATGTATTGTATTGTATTATATTTAAAATTTTAAGTTCCTTATTGAAGCTTCTATCTATGGCTAACTCGACGCCATTGTAACCGAAGTCATATTTATATAGGCCCTCTCTATATATAAAACTTACTTTTATAAAACATTTGCATTTCCTAGATCTTTTTTCTATATTTTTTATATAACATAAAAATTTATAATTTGAACATACTAAATAGATTTGAAGATAATAATAAAATAATAGATAAGTATGTATGTTATTTAAAATTTTTACAATAAACTACGATACTTAACTCTGATTTGTAATGTTACTTACAGTTAAGTATAGGAGCAGCGGTGCTGTGCCTCCCGGTACTGCGCTACACAAGACCTGATTTAGAAAGACCCATTAAAGTCAACCTGTTCTTCCCGAGTGAGTTATTTTTTATATTTTAGCTTATATTTTATTTTTTACTTTTGCCATTTTTATTAAGATGAAATATAGAGAAATATATTACACTTTTCTATTAAAATTTCGTACCAAAATTTTAAGTCTTTTGTAAGGTACTTGAGGTACTTTTGACTCATTTTTCGTAACATAACAAAAATACTAACACTTACGTACTACACTGCCCACAGTAATCTACATAATCTGCACGCTGCTGGTGATAGCGTTCCCGGCGGTGGCGTCCCCGGCGGAGACGGGTGTGGGCTGCCTCATGATCCTCACGGCCGTGCCTGTATACCTGCTGCTGCTTGAGCCGCGCACCAGGATCGAGGGGCTGGGATTTGTTACTGGTAAATTTTTCATTCACTCTGTGGAGCTGCAAGGCCTTGAGCTGAGGGCCTGGCGATGAACAGGCGATTTTAAGAAGGTAGCTAGAAGTGGAAGGTTGCAGCCCTACACCGAAATGGGTGGTGTTTGATGACGGGGGCCTACGTTATTAAGTAGTGAGGTATACTGCAAACATATACATATACTTAATTAGATTAAATGTTTTATATTTTACTTAAATAAATGTTGTATGTTTTTTTGAGATTTTTATTTCTTCGGTCTGGTGTCGAGGCAAAACGCGGCGTTAAATTAACACGGAAACATGACACGGAAAATGATAAACGGAGTGTCTTACTCTTACACTAGGTTCCCTCTGCCTACCCTGCTGTGTGCGGGATACAGCGCGAAGCTGATCAAATAATGATTTGTTTTCATTTATTTATAGATGCTGCAACTCGTTTAATGCAAAAGCTAACCCTCTCTGTACGACCGAAGATGAAGGTATAATATACGTTTTATAATTTCTTATTTCTTATCATATTTATATTATATCTAAAAATATATAATATAACTACACAACATAATTAGAGGCCGTCGTGGCGCAGAGGCACGTAAAAGCGACAGTTGTGGGTTCGATTCCCAGTCGAGAGAATGAAGTATTTCATATTTTCATGTCCTCGCTTTGGCAAGATAAACCGCGGGGTCGGCTATACCTCTCGAATTCGGCGGAAAGTGGGGAACGGAAGTTGTCTTAGTGGGAAGGAAGTATTTTCTGGACACAACGCACTCAGATTCCCTCTTTGTACCCTCCTACGTGGGGGATATTACGCGAAGCTAAAAAAAATATATCGAGGCTATAGTGCCGCAGCGGAACAGAATCCTACTGTGAACGCTAATGCGTGAATTCGATCCCCACTCAGTGTAATAAATTATTTTCATTTCCACGCCGTGGCCAGACAAAGCGCGGCGATCGGTTACGCAACTTATCTAATAAAATTTTAAAACGGATGGAAACGGAAACGGACGGCGCGTGATGAATGGAGTATCTTAACACTAGGTTCCCTCTACCTATGCTGCTGTATGCGGTTACATAGTGAAGCTTAAAAATATTTTTTATTTATTTTTTCAGTAAGGAAAAATAAAGGACCACCGGAGTATGCCGTGACATATCCGAAGAAATTCAGTATTTAGTTTAGAACTATTATAATAATATATGTATACATAAAAAACACATTCTATTATTTATGTATTATACATACATATACAGGGTGGAATTGTCAGCGCCACTTTAAATGAAACCACAGTTTTAACTACTCTATAAAAGCCTAATATAATTCGGAAAAAAAATAATTCTCAAAAATGAAAAAGTTTTTTTTTTCAAACAAAATAAATAATAAAATTATCGTTTTAAAATAAAACGCCATTTGTAAAGTATAACATAGGCACGCACACACTTACCTGTCAAAGCGGCAACGTCGCATACGTATGTGTGCGTGACACGAAATACAGGTATGGATAAAAATCGTGAAATGAAAAAAAAATCCTACGTCCAAACCGTTGAGGTACCTTGATTATTTTTTTTAATTCTGGGTTTGAAATATTTTACCCTATATGCAGTTTCAGTAAAAGAAGCGCTGCCTCTTCCACCCTGTATATGAATGTTAAATTAAAAATATACGTGCTTGCTTTTATGAAGTAGTTAAAGTAGATATTATTGATTTAATTTTGCGAAAACGAAAAATGTATAAATGTTATTTCATTATTGATTTTAAAATCTACGAAAAATGGGGCATATAACATAACATTAAATTCTCTATGCTCTCTCTGAAAAAAAAAGACTAAAAATAAAATGCCATCTATGAAATTTTTCATATATGGTATCAAATATCTATCTATAGTTGATGACCAAAATTTAAAAAATGTTCATTAGTAATTGTGTCTACAACTATATACATGAAAACATTCGATGTGTTCTAAAAAATAAGTTGTTCGTATATTATAATTGTCGTTGTGCTTTATATTTGATGCAATTTATTCTAGCCATTTTATTTGTGGAATTTACACAGGTACAATTTACAATGTAGGTACGCTTAAAAGCTAATGAAATAAAACTAAAATTGAGTTTAAAAAATATTTGATATACCATTTTAATACGTATGTTTATCATAT
>JAEBDU010005960.1:0-10172 GCA_016802625.1 Heliconius numata | reverse complement strand
CTATTCTCTTTTGATATACTCTGTAAACGTTTTGACAATTTGTTTTAGTACAAATTTTACGCTTGTACCAAATTGTCCAACTCACAATAATTGTTTTAAAAAATATGGCTAGTAATAGAGCAAAAACAAATACTTGAATTTTGAGGCTTACGATCTTAAATCTTAAATTAAGGTTTTAAAAAAATCTCTAATAATAAAAGCGGTAAACCTTGAAGTAATAAAATATTTCTTTAAAAACTTTTTAATTAAAAATATTTTAATTAAAACTTTTTCTTATAAAATTTTAAACATAATAACACTGTTGCATCATATTATGATCAATTATAAAGATAATTACGAGCATCTTGCACGTGTTTTTGTTCTATACGGTTAATTTCTTTCGTGTTGGCCAGAAGTTATAACGCATCGCCTAAGATTTACTGAGGCAGTATAAACTTCAACGCAGACGTATTCAACCTACTGTACGAATATGTACGCTACACACAATTTGGATTGCGCAAACCAACCGGCTATCGTACAATGCGATACGTACGATGTTCGTAGAAGTAACGAAGTATAAAAAATTGGAATTGTCAGCGCCACTTTAAATGAAACCACAGTTTTAACTACTCTATAAAAGCCTAATATAATTCGGAAAAAAAATAATTCTCAAAAATGAAAAAGATTTTTTTTCAAACAAAACAAATAATAAAATTATCGTTTTAAAATAAAACGCCATTTGTAAAGTATAATATAGGCACGCACACACTTACCTGTCAAAGCGGCAACGTCGCATACGTATGTGTGCGTGACACGAAATACAGGTATGGATAAAAATCGTGAAATGTAAAAAAAATCCTACGTCCAAACCGTTGAGGTACCTTGATTATTTTTTTTAATATTGGGTTTGAAATATTTTACCCTATATGCAGTTTCAGTAAAAGAAGCGCTGCCTCTTCCACCCTGTATAAATACAATGAAAGATCAGAAAAACATTTCAAAATTTGTGGTATTTGTGTTAAATACCGTTTACTGAAGATCGAGGAATAGATTCTTTTAACACTAGGTTCCCGCTGTTTACTTTGCCAAGCGTAAAAAGCATGAAGCTTTTTTTAAAACAAATCATTAGATAAAACTGTAATTCTAAAATTATACAGTCTATTAGAGGAATTTAATGAACTATTATGTCCTTAGAAGATCTAGATAAATGAGAACGTTGTGTACACTAGCCGACATCGCAGTGGGTGGCTGTGGAGTGTGTCCGCTGAATATTGCAAGTGAAACAACCGGAGATGAAACTTGACTTTGCCTACAGCGATCGCGTAACGCTAGGGAAATACGATGTGCTTTACATATGTTTATCCGATATCTTTTTTGAAGTTCTAAGTACACTATTTATTTGCTTGTATTCTAAATAAAATATTTTGTTTAAATCGTTTCTGTAAATTCAATGGAATGCCCATAAATTTTAGTATAACTAATATCATTTTAAATAACAAAATAATAATATCCAACCGGCAAAAATTAGGCTATTTTTAAATAAAATAGTTTATTTAGGTTACTATATTTATAATATTAAAAATTTTAATTTCTAATTCATTTCAATCTACACGCACTTTTTAATATTTTCAAATTTCAACATACACCATTTTTTAAGCTTACAACACCCGCCATTTTGTAATTACAGGCGACTACTCCTGCGAAAATAATGATCGCGATAATGCGAAACTTTGTCGTTATTATCAACACAAAAAAAAGGATTTCGTTAAAAGCGAATATTGCGCTCAGTGTTGTATTTTAAAACGTTTTCGAATTATATATGATCAAAGTTTTTAATATTTGTTTCTTTACGAACTGTCAGCGCAATACAAAGCGAAAAATAACACAAATAGTAGAGTCTCTCGTGCGGCAACCGTTAGTCGTGCAGCTTCAGTGTCTTCATTTTATACAATGGTATACTATTTTGACTTAGCCTACACTGTTGGATAATCAGGAAGAAAACCGAAATATATAATTCTGATTTAGTAGGTAGGTATATATAATAAGTAGTTGTATGTGATTCTCTCTGCCTATTCCGCACTCAGCAGGAAAGATGCCCATCTAGTGTTAAGACACTCCAGGTTAAGTGAAATCTTATACAGATTTTATATCTTCACACATATCATTTATAGAGCAGGAGATAGAAAGAAAGAATAATAGTGATAAAGGCGCTCTACTTTAAATTTTCTGGTAATTTTATAATAACTCACAATTTACTTCCATATTGCGGTAACCAGACTATAAAACGTAAATATATTTTATATATCCAAGTATTTTTTAATGTGCATCTAGCATAACTAAAAAGTAATAAGAATACAATTTTTATAACATTCTACTAAATAGTAATAATAACAAACTAATTAAGAAAATTAAAAGCAAGGAAATAACCATTAATTATTTATTAATAGAACAAGCAACACGTGAAGATATCTAATGTTAGCATTGCTTTCATACGTTCTTTTAATATAAGTCCGCTAAATGAAACGATACACGTAATGTAACCTTCTGCTCGCATTTGTACTGAACTACTGCTCTATAGGTTATATAGAGTAACCATAGATTATGATGTGTAGAAGTGCTATATAAAAATAAATAAAACGGAAAAGCAATTTGTATGTATATTTTCTTTTCTTTGGATATCACGGTGGGGATAGAGAACCTAATGTTGTGAAAGGTTACATACAAAGATATTTAAACATTATGTTTAAATGTAGTGAGAAATTTGAAGACTATGCAGTACACTCTACATTTTTTATGATAATTTATGAAAAGAAAAAATCATTCTTAAATAAAAACTAACTTGGGCGTAGAGGGGATGGGTAATTTTTTCATCGCGATCGCATGAACGTATCAAGCTGATATTAATATTAAATATTTAAATCTACAAACCTGAAAAAGATACGGAGCCCGCAGTGAGCAGGTCCAACTCGCACTTGGCTGATTTTATTAAATTTAACACTTGACAAAACCAAAATATTCCATTACTCTACCTTGCCTGTTAACCTAGGTTCGGCAAATGAGGAAAAATCCTTTTATGAAAAACCAATCACATTTCCAAAGAAATTATTATAGGTACCTATAAATATCTTTTCAACTGGTCAACGTGAGTTTCTTAATGAATAAAAAGACGACTCAAAGTAATATTCATTATCAAAAGAGTTGGAAATAAGCACTATAAATAAAAAAGAAGCATAGACTACTCTACCTTTACATTTCGTAATGAAAGTAAAGGCGTCTTCGGGAAGCGAAAGTATTTGTTGTATTTGAAAATTAAAAGCCGGCGGGGAGTCCCCGGAGAGGATGGGAGAGGAGGGAGTAGCGCAATCAGAGCTCGCCGATGGCAACCTTAAATACCAACCTTAATTGAACTGCTTCCGTACCTCGTAGCGAGCTACATAAATACTCTTTATGGAAACATTTGCCACAGAGGTCTTAGCACTGTCTAACTTTTATAAGATGTCTGGTACATTAGTTGTGGCTCTATAGACTGTTTTAGCTTTAAATTTAAAGTTTTCTTACTTGATATTATATTCAAAAGATTTTTATGTTTGAAATTTTAAGTCGAAAATGGTCCATTAGCTTTGTTGTATACCATGTGGACTGAAAAATATTTTTAATGTCACAAATATCTGTTTAATACCCTGATAGCTTGTTTGACGTGTTTTTTAACTATTTTAAACATTAGTGTAATTGTATAGAGAAAATTGTAATAATCGTTTATTTGGCAAGTTAGAATAAAGCAAAGCAAATATTCGTTTTATAAAAAAAGATTGTTAGTGCCGAGTGAGATCTCTTTTAATACTTACAAATCTCAACTAAAAACTAGTAAACTTCTCGTATTGCAGAAATAAGTATTTTATTGAGAAACACAAAGGGAGATGGAAATTTGAATACTCAAACGGGTGTCGTGCGTTGAGAGATGTTCGCGGAAGCTTAAAATAATATTTTGGCCCGGCTCGTGAACTCAGGAAATGAGGCTCTCTGTCCCGCCGGGAAATTGTTCCTCCGAATCATAACGCCGAGTAAATCTCCTCGCTTTGAAAGACTTTAAAAATGTTGGCGAGGATTTATCTTTATAAATGTATTACAAGATTTCGTTGACACAAATCTCTTCATTGAACTTGCAAAATTAAATCCGGTTATTGCGGATTCGCTGCGAACGTTATTTTTTTTAGAGAAAATTAATTTCCTTCATACGCGCGCTGATCACCAATCTGCTGGTGTTGTTTATATATTTTACTAAAAATACTAAAGGAATTTTAGCATTTAAAATATTATTCTTTTAAAAACGCAAAATACGTATATTTTTAAAATATTATATATTTTAAATAAATATGATATTTACTGTGTCTATTAAAGAAAAGTTAATTATTCCCATGTAATATGCTATTAACAAACCATAACGCTGAACAAGAATTTCAATCAACATACATAAAAATCCGAGAACTCAAACTGCCTACACTGAAATTGGGCAATTTTTTAGGCGCTACCCATCGTACCCCGTAAACAAAATAAAAAACAAATCTCATAAATCAGGTAGTTAGCAATCGCAATCCGAACGGGAACCAATGATCACGCCATTTCCCCAAAGGTCCGAACTGGGGTCGATACGTCCGCTGAGCGCATCCGGAATTAATCTGGCAGGCGGTTTGTACACACGATAAACATTTACATATCGTGTGTCGGGCACTGCCAGGTATCGGGTCTGGTGATCGGATTTACTCCATTGCTCTGAAGTGAGGACTGGGAAGATTTGGAACTACGAGAGAAATAAAGTAAATTGACGCCAGTCATGGTGCAGGGGCACGGAGTGTGATTGTTAACTCGAGTGATTGTAGTTTCGATCCTCACTCGACGAAATGAAATAGTTATTTCATATTGCATCTCTTCGCTCTGGTGTCGAGGCAAAGCGAGGCGTTGAGTTTCGCTTCTTAAAACACAATGCCTCCATATTTTGGCGAAAAGTGGAGATTGGAATGTCTTAACACTAGGTTTCCTCAGAAAAAAAACATTTATATCGTATCAGGTTTTTTACAATAGTAGAAACAAATTCATTATGTTCCGTTATAAACTAAGGCAGGAAAACGTCTCAATGCAAGAATTACCTTCCATTAATTATCCATTAATAATATATTAGAGCAGTTGCAGAATAAAATTTAGACATTAAAGCAGTAAAACCCGTAAACAAAATTAAAGATTCGAATAATAATTCAGCATTAATATTCAGGTATAAAAAAGTTACAGCACGAAACTGTAACTTGAAAAGTTGCTTCAAGTTTTGAAATACTGTTGTTTCGGACGAAAGTTTGTTTCGAAACAGGAAAATGTCATGTTAATTTCAAATAAGCGGCATCTATAAAGGAATCGAATCATTCATAATAGATTTTCAGTGTCTATTTATAGAGGATTCAATGAGAGAGGAAGTCGTGAGATGACATGCGGCGGCAACACAAAGTAGCAATTGAGGCCAGCAAATAGCAGGCGACTCTGACGCGTCCTGAGACCACGCAACATAAATAATACGTAATACGTGACAGAGACCACAGCATCCGACGCTGTTTATTGAATCACAAAAGCAAATGAAATCATCCTGGTGTGGTTGTGATTGAATCCAGTCTCGGTGTCATGGTAATGACAATTGTTTATTGGTTCACGTTTGAACTTTATTTATATCTACTTTTTTTTCAACTTTACACTGTGTATATAGAAGGAAACTAGTGTCAAGACACTCTGCTTCCCTATTTTTCGCCGATTTATGGAGGCATCGGGACACCAGAGCGAAGAAATGAAAATGTTAAGAATTTATAATAATTCCCTCGAGTTCATATTGAACCCACAATCTGTCGGATATATAGTAACGTAAAATTACTTTTAATTTCGCTTACCAGTACATATATCGTTGTGAAACAAACTGCTTACAATGACAGAAGCTAATCTATTGAGCCAAAGGCGACACAGATCTCGTAAATTAAATTTTCAATTTATTACTGTGCGGTGTACTCAGACTTCTTTCTACTGTATAAGGGCATGGAAGAACGAGTGTGTTCACAGGAACAGATGGCTACCGATGAATGAACCGTTAACAGACCAGCGCCCTGTTTTATATATACGGAAACATACTTAGCTTTGAGATACTAAAATACATTAAGTTAATGGCAGCTGTTTTGATATTGGACATTAAGTGTATAGAAGCCTTTGTGAAAATAAGCTAAATACTTTAATGTAAAAAGATAAAATAGAAACTACGTCAGAACGTCAAACTTCAGAGCCCAATGAAAATAGTACTTATACTACATAATTTAATTTGAGAAATATATATTTTGTATTGTTATTACCATATTATAATATTAAATTAACATATTATTCAGAATTGATAACTACCTGAATAGAACTCGTATAGTTTATAATGAAATTAATATTAAATTAACATTTTTTTCTCAGCCTCAGACCCACATAGGACGTATAGCGATTTGGTCCAACAACCGGGATGCGCCCAATTCTCGCTAATAAACGCCCCTGACGTCTACGTCTACCTTGCAGGGCCAAGCAATCAACACCTTTATCGTGAGTGGACCAAAGAGCAAAATGGGATACCTACGCTTGCATATAAAATATAACGTTTGGTTTTATCATTAGATCCGTGTGCATAATCATTTAGTGTCTAGCTTTTCATTTAATATTAACAACAGGATGAAAAAGCATTGTATTTTTAGATATTTTAGAAAAATTCTTAATAAAGTATGTTGTAGTTTAATTATTTTACGTCCAATAAAAGTATATAAAGTGAATTTAAATTTTTCGAATATTTTCAATATAGTTTACTAACATTTTTACACTACCTAATATAAGAGAGGATAAAATAAAAACTATGGCGAGATGTTTTTCAGCTCACCGGAAAGTTTCCCAGAGTTCGGTGAAAATAGTTACTTTGCAGTCTTTGTAAAAGGTAAGGGTTGTATTTTTATCGTTTATTTACAAAGTTTTTGGTACAAAAGTTACTTCAGCGATGCTTTTGTGGGTTAGTATTGTATAAGAAATAAAAATAATAATTAAATCTTAATGTTTATCTTTTCTGACATCGTCTTCATCTCTCATTTGTTTTATGCATGATTGTATGTGATGTTTGCAGAAATCAAACACTAAGGTAAATATTTTCATATCTAAGTATATCTTAATATAATCTTAACATATTAATGCTTTGAACCAGACCAACGTTTTTATTTTTTAAGATTTCTTAACTAAATCTAGCTGAAACGACTTCCCAATCACTTTATACTAATAACCCCTGTATATTAGCAATATCTTTTGAAAATAAAGTGCATTCAATGATAAGTATTGGCATTGCTAGTTGCCACGAATTCGGTAAATCCACTATCGAATCTCGCGGTCTCAGATCTCAATGACGGCATCTGAACGACGTGACCTCAGCCCGCCCTATGATTCACCGGCGCCGTGCATTCCTCTGAACCGCGTAGCTAATAGGAAATGCCGCACCGCCATAAATTTGCAAACACCATCGCTCGTTGTGCAGTCAACTTTAGTGCATAACTTACAGATTGAACTTTAACTTAAAGATAAAAATTTATTATAACCAAAACCAAAAAATATTTAATTAATCTTAAATTAATGTTCAGAAGATGACCTAGAAAGAAAAGGCAAGGCATTGGGTTCCACCATCTTGTGCCTCCCTAAAATAGAGGAACATCGAGTGATTCATCTCTACTTTTATTTCTTTCCTCCTATACAGGGTATGTTAAGATAAAAAAGTAGCCAATTTAGAATTAAGCGTGCATCAGAAACGCCCGTCTATATTAGTTTTGCTTGACTTAGCATATGCAGTACGAAGCTAATATACAAATACAATATTAACCGCCGCTTAGATCGAGTTGAAACCCGTTCTATTTCATTAATGTACGAGTTCATATAATAATAGCAATACTAATAGTTTATGTGATTCTATATACTGGTAGTATTAGAGTGGTTAAGGTTAATCAACGTTCTGTTACGTAGAAAACTCATTAATTCCAAAACTAATAATATGGAGTATCGGAACATTATACATTTATTAAAGAATGAACTGCAATTACCTTTAAAATTTAATTAGATTTTTCACATATTGTAGAATTGCCACAGATATTAAAATTATAGGAGGACTTAATTCCAAATCAATTAGTATAGATAATATAATAATAATCGAAAGAAATTATTATTTATTTGCAGTTCACATAATCAAATTCTTATTTATATCTAACGACGTATTATCGTGTCGTTGTCGTTAATTATAAATCGTCTGGTCTCCACACGACGGCGACCTCAATACCAGTAATAATACCTGCAGGTAATCTGATTATCGATGTACTTAGCAGGAAAGGCAATACAGAAAAGAATTAAATATTCTCCACCTATTTTCATTTTATTGCCTTTTAATATTTCGCTTTTTATTAATCCAATATGATTAAAGAAAGTTGTAATAATTCGATTCTTAATTAAATTAAAAAATACATTATTTTGTTTATACATAATATAGTATCAGAAATAAATGTGGCGCAGGGGAAAAGGCTGTAAACGCGACGGGTTGTAAGTTCGATTCCCACTCGAGGAAATGAAATATTTGGCGGCGAATGGCGGAAAATTCGGCTTATTTCTAGGATCCCTCTGCCTACCCTGCTATGTGTGGGAGACATCGTGACCCCAATATAAATAATAAAATAAATAAATCAATAAAAATTGACGACCCATTCAGTAGCAAAATTTTAATTAGAAACGCTTTCTTATAGATATGAACCCACAACCATTATTGACAGCGTACACTACAACATACATACGGACAGACAGACTGACGAAACAAAAATAAATACAATCACGATCGGAAATTATCATTACAAATGGCTCTTGCAATTTTACGACAAGAATTTATCTGCTGACATTTTAATTTACGTCGAGCGAAGTTCTTAATTAGTGGAGTTTTGTAGGGGTGCGCTACGTGCGGCTCGGGCGGGACCACACGCGAGCGCCGACCGGTGAGCGGTGACACTTTGCACTTTTATAGAAACATTGCCTCTTTTTTTTGTCCTTATACTATTCAATTGAAATCTTTTATTGTATTCGTATTGTGTTTTTAACTTGCTGATACTATATGTGGTAGATTTTATCTATATTTCTGTATTTAATATTATAAAGCTGAAGAAATCGTTTGGTTATAATAGATAATGTGTGTTGACCTAGTACTGCTATTCTCTATATTACGTCAAGTCATACATAACTGTCAGTTACTTCCATTTGACTAAACAGGCGAAGCCGCAGATAAAAGATAGTAGATAAAAACTTATAAATAACTATTTGTCATCAAATTTTACATACTATATCGATACTTTCACGAATAATCGGTAATCGATACCGATAATTATCGAAACGTGATGTGATAAAATATTTTCGACGCTAATTTAAATGAAAAATAAAAATCCGTTGCGTTAGGATGATATTAAACTAAATTTTAACATAGCCCGGTTGTTATAGAGAAATTGTTAAAAGCTTTTCGCCACTCTCCCCACTGAGTCGACGCAATACGAAAGCGATTTAGCACTTCATTTTCAGTCTATAAAAACATTTTATGCACATTACACTTTTGAACAGCTTAAGTAAATGGACATTCTATAGTTTATTTTAAATATTCCCAGTAATATAAAAAAAATTAAAGCATAGCCGTATATTTAGCGTAACATAAAACGATTCGTAATATTTACACTGTGTTCATATAAATACCGGTTCATATAAATATCGAATGGAAAAAGAGATTTAGAAATGGTCGTTCCATAAATCTACATAATCAAAAGCTTCAATATACACCATGCAACCACAATGGCATTGGAATTTGTGATGAGTCACGTCAATATTATCGCTCTGACAGTAACTTTTAACGTTCAATGATTCATATGTAAAAAGTAATAAACACCATAGCTACGAGTACCTTATTATATAAACAACAAAAAACTAAAGTAATATTCGATTCTGATTCTATTCTGTACATTTTTACAATTTAAAAAACGAGAGCCTGAAAATTTTAAAATGTGATGCGAACATGACTCGCCTGCTGCCAATTAACGTTCGCTTTTTAGGGTTTAAAAAGAGGCAAAAATTGGAACCCCTAATTACCT
>JAEBDU010005950.1:0-18762 GCA_016802625.1 Heliconius numata | reverse complement strand
TTATAGAAAGTTGCGTATAATACCAATTAGCCTAATTTGTTTTTTTTCGATCATGAGGTTAATGCTGATAGCCCTATTGGCTTTTACACCGGTGGGGGGAAGGGAAGAGGGTACTCTTTCCCTGAAGAACTGCAAGCACTATGTGACTGTCTGTGAGGAATTCGAAGACGACGACACAACAAACATTGTACGAAGACGACAAAAAATAACATTGTATTTTATCAATAACTAAATTGTAGAAAAGATGGTATTTGAATAGACTGAATTTGATTAACCATTTTGAGGTTCAGCATTTAAGGCAAGTAAAGGGATCCCTGAAACTTCAGAGTGAGCTTATATATGCGTGTTGAGTGACGTCTCATCATCTATTCTATGAAATTCATCTTTCCGCGGTACCTAAAGCAGACACATCATTACTTTAAAAAATATTTACACTATCAATGTTCTTAGAGGCCAGTTTATATTTCCAATTCTTTATTCTGGTGTTGAGGCAAACGGCGGCGTTGAGTTCCGCCACTCAACACGCAATGCCTTCAGGATTCGGCGAAAAGCGGGGAATAGGATACAGGATGTGCGGGATACAGCGTGAAGCTGATTTAATGTGAAAAAAGAACTAAACTAAAAACTAACAATCTAATACAAGTACAGCCAGATGCATCAGCTATACCACCACCCTACCTAACTAAATACGATAAACAATAAAACTCGTCAAGAATAATAACTTGGATTGTATAAACAAATAAAATAACGTAAAATATTTTATCTCTTATGAATATAATCCACGTTTTATGGCTGCATTAAATTTGAACAGTTTTAAGGGGGTAGCATAAAGATGGCATAAAATTTCTGAGCCTCTAAAGGATTATCTTGCGCCCCAGGTTTTTTTTATATTTTAAGAGCTACTTAAACCTTTGAAGACGATTTGAATAATTAAAGCTAGGTGATAATTTGCAAGTGAAAATATTTTCTTTTCTTACTTTTTTTTGTTGTTCTGCATTTTGCTTGGCGAGTTGGGAGGATTTAGTGTTACAGTGATACTAAAAACTCATATTTTTGCTTAGAGATGTTGTAGCTTTATAGTTTAATTACATAAATATCAAATCAGCTTCACGCTGTATCCCGCAGTTTTTGCACTTTGGTACCAAGACAAACCGTAGCGTTGAAAATGTAGAAAGAGCCTTACTTAACACTAGGTTCCCTCTAATCATCCTCTCAAATACAAGATAAAGCGTTAAGCTAAAAAGTTTACAATTTCAAAGCTTTAACTTTTAAATTTCTGAAACAATATAGCTACTGACTGCGGTCCAGGAAGTTAGCAATTATAGAGTTATGTATCAAACTTGGTGCCCCTCGGCGACAAGCAGATGAATTTTCTGCCATCCATCATCCCCCGTCCCTCGAGTCCGGTAGTTCAAAAGTTAAATTGAGTGCACTTTATAAAGATACATAGAGATTGAACGGTTCTTAATACTTTATTGTTTCGCTTGGACTTTAATGAAAATAGTAAATTATGTTATTAAAACGTGTAGTTCTTTGCTTCGACACCAGAACGAAGAAATGGAGAGTGTCTTCACCCTTGGCTCACTAAAAAGTGAACTCGGTTTCTGACTGTAAAATCTACGGTTGTGAGTTCGATTTTTACTCAGAGGAATTAATTACTTTTATATCTTCGCCTCCGTATCAAGACAACGCGCGGCGTTGAGTTCCTTTGCCTAATCATATGAAAGATTCATAACTTGTATTTTATACAAGAAATAGAATTTAATTGTTAGTTGTTGATCAATTAAATTTTACATGTGTTAACTAAAACCAATTTCATGCAAGATTAATTGCGAAACAATATTAATTTAGATACAAATAAAATGTTCAAATGAGCTCAATTAGATACAATTGGCGAATGGAACGATCCAATAAATAACTAAAATGAAACTAATTTTACAAATCCACGTATTGGACTAATATTAAATGGTTAGTTAGAATTGGCTCAATCCATACCTATATTATAAATTCGAAAGTAACTCTGTCTGTCTGTCTGTCTTTTACGCAATCAGGGCCAAACCGCTAATTTAATTGTGATAAAATACTCATATAGTGATACTTGAGGGTCTCGGGATGAACATAGGATACTTTTTTTCTGATATTTGATATATTTTCGATATATACCAATATATTAAAATATTTATTAATTTGACATACAATTTATTCCGCCATGTTAATAACAACCGTCGTTGCTAAGCAACGTTTTGCAAAGTTTGTTGTTAGAAAACGTCACCCAAAATGAGCTTGCTTAATGCATCTCTCTATTGAAAATTGTAAATAATTTCACAAATAAATATTCGTATACTTCAAGCGGGCGTAGCCGCGTTCGGGTCCACTAGTTTATTATAATAATTTGGATCTGTTCTAAAATTGTTCGTAGTCAACGCGTTGGTTTAAATGAATTTAGTATCTAATAAATTGCATTTGGGGAATTGATTATGTTATAATCAATTTCATTTCCCCACTCTGGTAAACGAACAGCGGCGTTTAGTTCCGCCGTTCAACACACAATGCTTTCAAAATTAGTCAGAAAATTAGAAACTGGGTATCTTAGCATTAGGTTCCCTCTGCCTACTCTATGGGGTAAAAAAAAATTACGTAACTTTATTGCTTAGTATCTCGAACTTTATAATATACGAATTGATGTTCGTCAAAAGCAATGAGATAAGCCATTTTCCATTCCCCACCTACTGAAGAATTTTTAATTACCTTGATCGGCGGAACTGAACGCCACGCTTACTCTCACTACTACAAAGAAATGAAAACAATAAAAAACTTATTCCGTCGAATGGGAATCGAACCCACAACCATTGCGCACCTACCCCAATCATATATCTTATATAACATCCATATTTGTATAAACCAATAGTTAGATAGCACGTAACTAATGAACTATAGTCGTAAATCAAAGCGGCCGTATATTAACATCGCACAGTATTGACAGCGGACACCGCACGCATTTATCAATGTGTCTAAACATGAGTTCGTGTATTGATATTGAAAGTACTATACCTATATTGTTTATATTAGCAATTAAATTTACGTGTACTAATTAAATTGTTTATTTAAATTGTGACAGGTTGTAGGTTCGATTCACACTCGAGGAAATGAAATGTTTTATATTTTTATTTGCTCATTCTAGAAACGAAGCAAGCGGCGTTGAGTTTTGCCACTCCACACGCACTGCAATGCCTCTAGAACTCGAAAGAAAATGGGGAACGGAGTGTCTTAACACTAGATTCCCTCTACCTACCCTGCTGTGTGCGGGATACAGCGTGAAGCTGATTTTTGACGTGATAGGTACTAAACCTAGTATATGTCGTCTGATGTTTATTTTTATTTGCCTAAGCCCGAGATATTCAATGTACCATTAGTTATTGTAAACGATATTTAGAAAATCCATAGAAATAAAAATACTACGTGAAAATACACAAAACCTCCATCCAATTTGTGAGAGTATCGCTTACAATTGCATCGTATTCAAACGTCGCCATATTTACGTATCCTATTTGCTTCTACTTAGAGAAGTTATATTTTTCAATAGAAATAGAAATGTATGTGTTGATTCTAAACATATGTGTATTTTTATTTTCTTAGTTCTATTACAATTTTCTTTTTTTTGTATTGATTTAGCTTTACGTTTTATCCCGTTTTAGCAAGGTAGACATAGTGATAAGACACTCCGTTCTCCACAAATTCGACAAACAACGTGCCTAGTAGCGGATCGCGATGCTTTGAAATGAAAATATTAAATATTTCTTTTCCTCGAGGCGGAATCGAACCCACAACCTGTCACGTTTAAAGTCTCACGCTTTTACTTCTGCGCCACGACTGGCCTCTAAAAATACAATATCCTGATATAGTCTGATATCACAATATTATCATACTACTTTGCAAGCTGTTTAGATTCACTCTGCAATAGTTAGGCTTTCCCTTTGATGCTACCTTCGATTTATTGATATTTATTTTTCTCCCAATCGTACATTAATAGAAAGTGTGTTTACTCAGCATTTTATCAACTACTTTAACAAAATATGTTATAATAGGGTTTTTTTATTTACATTCAATAATGGAAAAATGTGATTTGGTCTTTGATGTATTATTGCTAGGATTTGTGAAGTTAAAAATGCTTGGAAAGTATTGGATATCGATCTATCAATAATGTCATATTTAAATATTTATACTTTAAATTATATTTATTAGATAGATATAGTTAGCTAAGTTTATAATTATGTTTTTCTATAAAATTTTTGTAAATGTTAACTTTTCAGTTTTATTGAATAGGGCAATGAGAAGTACCGTATCTATAGGTTTTACGCAGCAAAAAATTATGCTAACTTGGTTTTTTCACTGCCGTGTAGGTTTTATATAACCTACACGACTACGGAAGAGCAAAAAGAGGGTTATTATCTTGACTGGTAGACATGTATGTATGTTCATCTGTTCATCTGTACTTTCTAAAATAGTTATCATACTAGATGTATGCTAATATTTTAATAGATATGTATGTATATAAGAAATAACATTGATTGTCATACATGCAATTTCAATCAGGCGAGTGGTCATCCAGTACCAGCTGTGCCCGTGACGAGTTAATTTCATATGCTAATGTGCAACCTGCGCTAGTATTAAAATGTTAGGTTTTAGCCCAATATTAGGATATTAAATTGGAGAAGTTCTCTCTGTTTATTATAAGATTAACCACGGAAAAAACCCCTTATACCAAGGATTTTTCGTTATATATTAAAATAATTTACTAACAATAATATAAAATATCACTAAAGCCGTTGTGGCACAGATGCACAAGTTTGCGACTGTAAGCGTGACAGTTGTGGATTCAATTCCCACTCGGTTAATTCAAATGTACTAATGTAACATTATATTATGTAGTAATCTAATATTTTTAATATGTTTTAATTTCATCATCATCATCATCAACGACAGCCATCTTTTGTCCACTGCTGGACATAGGCCTTCCCCAATTCTTGCCACCAGACTCGATCCTCAGCCCTTCGGACCAATCCGCTTCCCGCCAACCTCTTTCTGTTTTTATTTACTTCTGGCCAATTTTAATTCAAAATAAGTAGAAAAACATAGCTAATGGAATTAAAAGCTAAAGGAAAGAAATTAAAAAAATATTAAAGTATTTCCTTTTTTTCTTTCTTTTATATAAAAAAAGTCTAATCTAAGCATAAAATCTTTATTACTGCATACATCAATATAAACGACCCACTACGTAGTAAATATTTGATTTATTATGTTTATTGAAAGGGAATTTTGCGCTCTAGTTAGAGCTGACATAGCGAATACGCAATTTTTTATTTGTAACCGAGTTTTAAAGAAACATTTGTATTACTTTAAATTACAAACAATATAAGCCTTTTTTTCTGAAGCTATCCGCCGTGCCCCATATATAGAAGGATAGGCATTGCCTGGAATTTCCCTTCTCCACTTTCCCCAGAATTCTCAAGGCGTCGATTGTTGAGCGGCGGCACTTAACTCCGCGTTTTGTTCCATTACTAAAACCAGGTAATGAAAATCTGTACTTATAACAAAATCGTAACTGATCGATGTCTGTATATGGAAGATATTAGGTCTTTACATATCAAATTATTTTAATCAAAACACAAAGTATATATGCACTTTTGCCATCTTAAAGGTACTTCATTGATCAGCTTCACGCTGTATCCCGCACACAGCATAGTACGCACGACATCTAGTGTTAAGACACTCCGTTCCCCACGTTTTCATATGTAAGGACTTAATATTGGGGATATATAAGGTAAGATTCCAATCACAGTCTCTGAGTACCTACTACAATCTTCAATCACGTACTATCTACTAACAATGACGATCACTGTCCGTATGTCCATATCGTAATGATGCCCCGCGGCCTTCACTACGGTGGTTTGTAGTTCAATTAATAATGGGAATCGGCAAAGCTGACCGCTTCAGTGCTATGGGAATCAAACAAATCTCTTGTGTGTATGGTGCTTTGGATGGCATTGTCTTGTTTTGAGTGTAATTTTGTTTGTATCGTGGGTTCGATTACCAGTTGTTAAAATAATTGTTATTTTTTTCCCGTACAGACAGATCAAGAATATAATGAAGAATCTAGTGTTAAAACACTTCGTTCTTCACTTTCTATTCAACTTTCGTGAGATCTTGGGTTGGGTAGAAAAGGAAAAGATGTGTTCTTTTCTTCTTCTTATCAAAACAATTAATTGTTTTCGTTTTCATTTTCTCAATTGTAAATACGCATTCAGCATGATTTACAGAGGAAGCCTAGTGTTAAAACACTCAGCTTCTCATTTTCCGCTGAATTCTGCCACTTTACCTAGACACCAGAGCGACGAAATGAAAATATAAAGTAAAATTTTCATTTCCTCTATTGAGAATCGAACCTACAACCTGTCGTATACAACCACACACTTGCACCACTGCACCACAACTGTCTTCAATATACAATTGAATAAAACAAACATTCTTACATAGCAGTATCTTAAACAAAGGTAATTCAAAACGTCATCCTCGAGGCGCTGCGGAATCGAGAAGCGCTTTAGTCCGATAAGTCGTGTGTATTTCCACTCGCTGTTCTCGTTATCTTTTATACTGTTATACTAGTACTATGGGTTTTCACTAAGTTTATAAAGTATTTAGTTTTCAGCTTCACGCTCTATCCCGCACATAGTAGGGTAAGCAGAGGGAACCTAGGGTTAAGACAATTCCGTTCTCCATTTTTCGATGCATTGCTGCATGCTGGAAGCATTGCGTGTTGAGTGGCGGAAGTCAGAAGAAGAAAGCCTCGTTATCAGAACAAGGAAATAAAAATATTACCTATATATTTAATTTCCTCAAATGATAATCGAACCCACAACATGTCACGTTTTCAACACGCTTGTATCCCTTAAATATCTAAATAATTTAAAAAACCTTACCTTTTTAACAATAAACTGTATATAATATTAGTAAATTTTCTTCCTAGTCTTTTATTATAGTAGCTGCTTCCAAGACAGCTGCAGGCGAACTATGCATTATGTATAACTTTTTATAAGGCGCTCGAGAGAATGCAATTTGAAACAAAGTATCAAGTTTAATGTGATTTTAGATTAAGAGTGGCGAGAAAACACTGAACCGGAAGGAACTGTATGAAATGATTTACTGCTCTCCGTTTTATATTTATTGTATGAATGGAAATTATATTTAAGGAAAAAGAGAGAATATTTAGTGATATTCAGTTATTAAAACAATTAAGCTTATAAATACAAAACTGCGTGCAAAATTTTCTATTTGTTTAGGTTCTCACTGAATCCCGAATAAAGCGGGTAATCAGAGTGAACCTAATGTTAGAACTCTCCATTTCCCATTTTCCGCCACTTGTAGTAACTATAATATATTGTTGGATGGAGAAAATCAACGCCGCGATTTATTTTGTTAGCAGAGAGAAAATAAAAATAATGTATTCTCCTAAATGAAAATCGAACCTACCACCGTCACGTAAATTTTTAAATAATGATTACTGTAATTTTATTCTACAAAATAAAATAAATACAATTCCATATAAAATATCAAAATTTATGTGATTGCAGATTAAGAATGGCGAGAAAACACTGAACCAGAACTGTGTGAAATGATTTACTGTCTTCCACTTTATACGGCTTATGTTTATTCTATGAATTTTGCTGTCAGATAAATGATTCCACGTTGTTTTTGTTTGAAACTGTTATAAGTCTAAAATATTTTAAATAAATACTTTTATTTGATTGAAGGACAGTGGTGCCGTAGGAGCACAAGGTGTGACTGTAAAATCAGTTGGTTGTGAGTTCAATCCCCACTCGGGGAAATGAAATATTTATTTAAATTTTGATTTGTATACAATAATAAAAAAATCGATTATATGATAGTCGGACTCACCCACTTAGGCTTCCGTACCAATTACAATAGATATTAGGTCAATGGGAAGTACATACAACATATAAAATTTGACTAAGCAATTTTGTATTGAATTCTTATGAATTTACATTTTTCGGATTGTTTACTTTATTCATATTGCATAAGTTCTCATTTATTGTCAAGTTTCATAACAGTCCACGGAAAGGGACGGATATCAATATCAACTTGATACCTCCAAGCAATCTCAAAATAAATGGTCTTGACAGACAGATAACAAAATGATCTTAGAAGGTTTCTGGTCTTACGCTAAAAGTACGGAATCCTAAAAAAACATTTAAATAATAAAAGCAATCAAAATTTACAAAGAACAACACTAATTAAAATATAATCCTCTTCCTTATAATCGCATCCCTAATAGCTGTAATAACTCTGTACCAAGAGATTTTATTACATAGCGCTGGTAATTCATCACGAAATGGAAGATGGAAGAAAAAAACTCAGAAAACTCAGGTGCAGCTTAAAATATGAATATTTTAGTTGCTTTAGAAATAATTACTGTAACAAAAAGCCACCCAAAAAATAAAATGTTTTAGATTATAATATAATATACTATTTTAACACTAGGTTCTTTTTTCCTACTCTACGTATGGAAAATACGGAAATAAAAAAAAAACATAATTTCAAATGAAAAGATTGCCAAATAGAAGAATAGAATGACATTTTCGTCAAATGTGTCATATGTTTGTTGCAGTCTTTAACATTTTTTAAGTAGGAGTGACAATTCCGTAGATTTTCTAATTAAGAAAATACAACAATTCTTACATAAATAAACTTAACTAAAGATATTTTTTATTTTTATTTTGTCTTAGATTATAATTTGGCAAAAAGTGGAGAACGGAGTGCTCACCACTAGGTTCCCAGGTTCCCCCTGCCTACCCTGTGATGTGCCGTATACAACGTTAAGATGAAAAAGTACTAAAGATTTTTTATTTAAAATTTACAAACAAATTATCAACATCTTTCCTTGAACTAAGAATCGAACCCATTACAGCTTAGCAGACATCACAACCACTAAACCTTACGTACTTTCCACATACTCCAGCCTTCTAAAATATCAATACCTATTACCAATTTAACCATAAACCATAAAAGCTATTGAGTGCAATCGTAAACGACATTTCCCGCTCGATCGCACGTCGTCTCTCCTTCATCCAACGTATTCATGATGCTTTATAACTTTTATGACGTTCAGAACTGGAGGAACGGTATTTCCATGTTTTTGGATTTTATTGTTCTTGGAAACTATTGTAGTTTCTCTTTAAAAATTATATATAGGTTCGCTCAATTGTTAGCTGCTTTCGCTTCGCTCGTTATAATGGTAAAAAAATAACCTTTTAATGGGAACGTTTTGTTATATTATAGTACTTACGACTGCGCTTCCTCATACTCGATATTCTTATATGATATGTGTTATATATATCTTATAGCTTAACTCTGTACCTAAGGAAGTGTCTTAATGGAAACTGAGTGTCCTAACACTAGGTTCTCAAGTTTAGGTGAGGAAAGCGTCAAGCTGTATCTCCAATAGCACCATGATGGAACCTAGTGAGAGGAAACTCTGGTCCCCACTTTTCACCAATTTTTATTCAACAAGCAATGCCTTAAGGGATAAAGTGACGTTAAAACAAAGGAAAAATATATGATGAGTATCAGTAAAAATATCATCATAATAAACGAATATGAAAATAGAATTGAAATATTGTCACCATAAAATAATATAATTTAGAAAGATAGAAGTTTTGAAATATTGGCTGTCATCTGTTTGGCACGAATACGTTGCTGAAGTAAGCATTCAGTAAATTATTTCACATTTCGGATGTGGCACTCCTAGTTCTTTTATTTCTTTTAGCTTCATGCTGCATCCTGCAGTATAGGCAGAGGGAACCTGGGAAGACTTACTCCATATCCATTAAAAGACTTCCGTTCCCCACTTTCCGCCGAATTCTGGAGGCCTTGTGTGTTGAGTACAACGCTACGCATTGCCTTGTTGATTGGAAATTGAACCCACACTCACACCCTTGTAGCTCTGTGCCACGACGATCTTCAAAAATATATATTTTTCTTTTTATTTCGTAACTCAGTGTATTTGAGCGAATTGAAACGTTTGCAGAGATGATGTGCATTAGGTCTCCATGGCGCGTGGGATTGATAGCGCACATTTGTTTTAGCTTTGTATCATATACATAAATATATGTATGTCTGTCGTTACGTTCTCGCTTACATTAGGAACTGAATATATTAAATGTAATACTCTGTTTTGTTTATAGGTTTTATTTTTAGAATTCTATATTTCAAAAGGTAAAAACGGAATTAAATATTTTCTATGCTTTAAGAGAGCATAGCCCTAAATTTCAGCTAGATAAATCCACGCGATCTCGAGTAAATGGGCCCGACAGACGGAAAAAAACTGATCCTAATAATTATTAATTAATTATTAGGTCTTATAATGAATGGAACCCTATAAGGGTTCCGTTTTTACCTTTTGAGGTACAGAACTCTTAAAACTAAAGTAATGTGGTCAGTAAATTAAAAATTAATTAATTTAAGCGGGCGAAGTCGCGAGCGGGCATTTCTAATATATAACTGAATTTAATTTAATGCGTTTCTTTTGTTTTTGACCAATTAATATTATATGAAATAATAAAAACTTATCAACATTCTCAAATTCCAAAGTTAATTTTTATACTGGAACCTGACCCTCCCTTAACATATTAAATAGGTATGCATATTAAAACTACCCCGAAGCGTTCAGGGAAATCAAATAATATAAATTAAATGATATCACATTAACATACAACGTATACAGAACTGATATCAACCGCTTGTTTGACAAGCATTAGGCAAATTGTGTCTTGGGGCTATATCCGTTTGACTTTGAACTACTGTTTGTAGGGGGATAGTTCGGGTAAAGGGCCTGAGAGAGAGAGACCTGCTTGTTTTATTTAGCTGCTACAAAGAGAATTTTGGGAGTTTTGATGGATTTGTATAGGTTGTTGAAGCCATTGACAAGCCATGGCGTTTGTAGGTTCGATTTAACCTCTATTCTAACTCTGGTAACTAATTCACTTAAAAATATAATGTTATGAAAATTAAGTGGAAATTGGGGAAAGGAATCTCAATTCCCACTAAGTTTCCTATGCAAGCCCTACTATATGCAAATATAGAATGAAACTAAAAAAGGCTACCTGATATCTATGATAAATAGGATCTATAACCATTATATCATAATTTAAAGCTGTTATAGGAAAAACTGTTATAGAGCATGTTTCCTTCTTAATCTTTATTGATAAAGCTTAAGAATAATTTCATTAATAGTTTAACAAAGATAAAGATAGATAGATAGTAGTATAAGAAAGATATTAAATTGTTTAACGAAGATACTATACTATGAACAAAACAAATATCCATAAAACCACATATTTTTCATCAAATCCAACCTGAAATTATAATACCGACAGTATTAAATTCACCCACTGAACTACAGCCTAAGGCGAGGTTTTAACGAACCTACTCAAATTACTTAATGTATGTGCTATTTAAATTACTTATACGTTTCGTCTACGTAGTAATTAATCGGAATTAAATAATTAATTGCAATTTGTGTATGAATCCCAGTTAATAATTATGAGATTTGAACTTCGATTATGTAACGATGGCATTAATTTTTTATTTTTATAGGTTTAAGCAATGAGAATTTAGTGATACATTATTCTGCTCACCTTTTTTTTCAAATATTTTATAGTTTAATCAAAAGGTTTAATAAAATTCAAACCCATAAATAAAATCAAATATAAGGGGTCAATAAAATAATCGCTAGCGGTCACGAATTCACATGTAAGGTAAGATAATAACTCACTATAATGCTTCTTTTATTACCCACCCCGAAATAATAGATGTACCGTACAGGACTATTAAGGTATCTTTTTTTATCTTTTTCTTTGGAATAGACCTATAAGATATATTTGAAATATATTTTTTATTCAATTGTTCTATGTTAGCTTAGAATTTGCTACTGTAAATTTAATATATTTATCATGAAACAAAATAAATAAATATTAAAGTATGTATTTATTTAAAATATCAATAAAATGTATTATTGCATCCAGGACGAAATATAATACACAACAATTTTTTTATGAAAATAATAGATGTAAACATAAAAATATCAATAGCAATGTGCTACGTAGAAAAAGGTCTACGGCGTAGACCGTGGTGAAGATAGATAAATAAACTGTCTGTTAACCAATCGTCATCCAAAGTCAGTAAATCGTTTTACATGGTTTACTAATGAACATTCCATTATAATAATAATAAGAAAACATAAAATATAATAAAACACTACGCTTTCTGCCCAATTTTATAAGTGGTGTAAACTAACTATGCACTTTGTCGACTAAAATGAGAAATTGGAAATTATTCAAATATAAGATTGTCCTCAAGTGAAGATTATTTGCAAGGGACCTGGGAACTCAGTCTTAAGATTCCATTCCTCACAATGTCTTGACACTAGGTTCCCTTTGCCTACCCTGGCCAGACTCTAGCCTATGGTGCTCCACTAGGGATAAAACGTAAAGCTAAGTTAAGTTATAATATCAATAGATTTATTTTTTTTCGCAATAAAATTAAAAGTTCCTACCACACCTATTTCCATCCACACCGTTCGCGTCGTTTGCCTATGACTAAGACCGTAAAATAAACAAAGCAGCTTGCTTCCGGGACCCATAAAACGTTTCTCAATAGATATACTTCCTTCAGAATTTTTAAATTTACGATCAGAATCGGAATTTTATGATTGTTTTAGTGTCGATACGTTTATGTCTTTTAAATATTGGATATTTAATCAGCTGTGAACGATTGCAGATTGGTTGAGATTTTTATAGTCGAGTTTCTTGTTGCAATTACTTTATAATATTTATGTAAATTGTTCTATATTTATATTATGTAGAACCTTATCTTTCTTATATAATAATTAAGTAAATAAAAGAGTAATAATTAAGTAGAAAAAAGAGAGAACCTATGTTAAAATACTCCGTTTTTCGACGCATTACGTGCTTAGTGGTATAACTCAACGCCAATGAATGAATGAAAATATTTAAATAATAAAAGCTATATATCTACTAGTAGTCTGAGTTTCCCTCAGCCATCTTCCAATTCCATCATCAGACCAGCTCGACAATTAGTAGTGCGTTTAATTTAGATTTCTAGATTTTAAAACATAGTTTGTTACAGCCCGACCTAAAACATAGTTAACATAAGTAAGTTATTTTATTGAAATTGGTCTAAAGAAATGTACGAGTATGTTTTTCTAACGTTTCCATGTTAAAATTATTCTCATTTAACAGGTCTTCGTGGCGATTCCCACGATTAGAATGGCTTCTTGTCATATCCTCGTTTTAGTAATAAGACAAATCGCGGTTTGGGCTCCATAATTCAATACGTAATATTACGAAAATTGGACAGAAATTGTAGAAAGGAGTGCCTTAGCACTACCTTACGTAACTCTGACCCAAACTATAAATTAATGTAAAAAAATTCAAAAAATATGTTTCCATTCAATTCAATTTAAACAAACTTAGATTAATGTTCAGTTTTGCGGAGCACGAGATATTAATATTAAAATTAGTTTTCATTTAAACGGGGTTTAAGCTGACGTGCTACGAGACGCTGAAAAATTACCTCGCCTCGCCTTTCAGGAATTTACAATTTAATGTTTACTTATACTGAAAAATATTACGCTATTGTATTTGTATGAAAAATATAATATGAATCACTTTTTCTGTATAATTTTTATCAAACCCACCTTAATACAAGAAACTATAATGCTTAGACTTTTGTTTTTTCACTCTGTGTCTCACATATAATAGGGTAGGTACAGGGAGGGTAATCTAGTGTCAAGGCACTCCGTACTCATAAAGGCACTTCTGATCCCCAGTTGAAACTAGTGGAGTGTCGGATCTTAACGCCGCGTTTTTAATTTCCTCAACTGGCATCGAATCTGTTGAGCTTTCAGTCAAAACCCTTATTTATGCCTCTGCGCCAAAACTGGCATCATATTTTTCTTATTTTACAAGAAAAAATACATGTGAAAACAACTAAAAATACTCATAAAAATAGTTCCCACAAACTTGACTATACTCAATTTCGGTCTAAATGTCACTTCCTAAATTTCACCTATACGCCGATGCTTTCGTTAATTGCTTCACCCAAACTATCGAAGTTTATTCTAAACTCACACGTTAGAATATCGAATACTCGGATCGTCCTATCAGTATTAAAACTGGAAATTTAATCAGTCGGAAGTTCCACATGGTTAGTTCAAAACTGTTAATATTATTGAAATGGAAGAACTAGAACAAGATAGTTCTAATATTTATAGTTATATATATTTTAGTATTTTTACTATACATTTTTCTTACCTTGGTGCATTTTTTAAACTGGCTTAAGAAAAGCGAGTGATAAATCAAATTATTCAGAGGGAATCTAGTGTTAAGACACTCCTAAAATATTAAATATTTCATTTCTTCAAGTGGGGATCGAACCCACAACCAAGTACGTGGTGCGCCACGACTGGCCCTAAATTAATACAATGAATGCTAACATCAAAAAGGTTTATTTCATGAAATATTAATACAAAAGTTTCCATTATATCTCGTATAAAGTTAATATCGCCCAATTATTGTGAATGCCTCATACAATTACAACCTATAATTTAATTTACGTGGTCCCAAAATGGATGAAAAACGTTTCAAACTTTTCACTGTCGAAGCCTAACATTACGGTTTCATTGAAAGAGGAATAATTTTGTTACAAATATTTAATTATAGCGAGAGTGGCCTTTGTCATATTCAATTTATATCAAACTTTGTATTTCAATAGCGAACTTTAATGAGTAAATATTTTTTTTATTTTGTTTTTCTGTTTTTCTGCTATTCGTACAGTAGTAATAAGTACAGTAAATATATTATTATATATTTTTTAAAATATTTACTTATATACACGTCGAAGTTGACACCTAATATTGAATGTATGACAGCGACAGTTGTAAGTTCGATTACCAGGAAATTATTATTTTTTATTATTTCACCGCTCTGGTAACGAAGCAGATTCCGCCACTCAACACACAATACTTACGGGATTCGGTGGAAAGTGAGTGACGAAATTGTCTTAATGGGAACGGACACTCCGTTCCCATCAGCTTCCATGCTATGTGCGCGATACAGCCTGTAGCGAAAAAAAACCTTAACAATCTGTCAAATCATTAGTAGCAATGAACTTTACAAGAATTTTTACATAAAAATAACTGGTCTACCAAGAAAAGTTTTCAATATAAATTAGTATATGCATCGTTATGCATGCAATACTTAGAAATTAATTAAATAATACTTTTACTTTTCCTTGAGAACACAAATCGCTAAATAATTTGTACAAAATTATTTATAATGCTTAACTTTTATAATTCCACGAATGGAGATTTCAGTTATAATTTTATTTGGATTTTAATTTAGAATTTTATTTGTTGTACTATTATTTCTTGGCAAAAAATATAAAAATATTTATTTAAAAAAATATAATAAAAACATATTTCTCACGGTCATTGAACCCACGACCTTCGCCCCTAGGTAATGTGCAAAACGAACAAAAGAAAGAACAATTATTAAGCAATAAATCAAAATCCAAGGCTGTCTAAGGTCGTTAGTAATAGTACGATGAACTATACAAATCGTTCAGTGTATTTATAAAGAATTTAAACACAAAAATACCTACCCTTTTCTATTCAAATAAAACAAAATAGGCATAGGGAACCTAGGGAACTTCGCTCTCCACTATCCAGCTACCTCAAAGACAATAGAACGTTGGTAGAAGATATCTATTTACTATGAAATGGTCCGTTGAGTTCCGTCACTCAACACGAAAATTGTGTGGTGCGTGGAGAAAAGTGTTAAGACACTCTGTTCCTCACTTTATTTTGTCGTATACCTTAATGCTTTATTTTGTCTATCAGAGCGAGAAGTGGGAATCGAACTAACAACCATCGTCTCTACAAACATAAGTCGTCAAAAACAAAGACTTACATATTATTTTTACTTATCATTAATGCCGGTATATTCGTAAAGAAAATTATTATAATTAATATTAAATTTCAAATACAATTTTAACACGTTCCAAACGTTTATACAAGAAGCTATAGTAATTTTATTAACACCTCTCATTTAAGCACTAGAACACCTGCTCGGCAGACGTCTATAATAACACTTGTATTTTGTACTAACTAAGTATTTTAAGCTGTTACAATATTCATTTGAATTTAAATAAAAAAAATAGTTTCTTCACGCTCTATCCCGCATATAACAGGGTAGGCAGAGAGAGCCTAGTTTTAAAACAATTCAATCCCCATTTTCCACCGAATTTTGGAGGCATTGCATGTTGAGTAGGGATCTCAATGTTGGGCTTTTGTCTCGATATCAGAGCGATAAAATTAAAATATTAAATATTTGATTTCCTCGAGTTGAAATCGAATCCACAACCTGTCGCTTTTACAGTCCCACGCTTGTTCCAACGACTGGCCTCTATGTATTCTAGACATTTTTTTTAATGTTTTTATTCGGCAGTTAAATAAAATTAGTTGAATATTTGTACTTTTCTTTATAATTCATATTGATATGGTCGTAGAATACGAGTAGCATAGGACATTTGGATCTTACATTACAAAGAATAACTTAGTACTTATTTATGAAACCTTGAAACCTTCTTAAGCCAACTACCATCTTTTCTGCAGACTATTTCTAACCACAATAAAGCCAATTTAAAAGAAATTAGCTTCACTGACTTATTATAAATAGAACCCAGTGTTAAGACACTCTATTCCTCACTTTCCACCATATTTATATACTTAGAAAGGAAAAATGAAAATTGCAAATATAATCATTCCTTCAAGTGATCTTAGAACCCATAAATACCAACCAAAAAACCAGGTACAGTCGCTCTGCACCACCATAACCTCCTTATACTATTTAAGTTATTTATATAAGACTTTGTATACTGATTCACGGCGGTCAATACACCTCGACCCAAACAATGGTGTCTGGGTTGAAAGTGTAATGTCATGGGTTTATTGTGTCTAAAAATGTATTGGCCTTCGAAGGGCAGACATAATATGCTATTAGAGCTACTTGCAAGAAATTTTTTTTTAGCTTTATGCTGTATCCAGGGTTCCCAGAGGAAGCTTAGTGGTAAGACACTTTGCCCCCCACTTTCGACCAGCTTCTGGAAATGTTGTGCAGTGATTAGTGGAACTTATCCAGACCATTTGCCACTTGAAAAATTGCTAGAAAATAATTTAATAACATTCAAAATATAATGAAATACTGAGGCCGTCGGCGTGTGAATGTAAACGCGACGGTTGTGAATTCGAATCGAGAAAATTAAATATTTAATATTCTTTTTCTCGTCCTGGTAATAAAGTAAAGCGTCGCAATATCTTAAGAATTCGGCATTAAGTGGAAAACGGAAGTATCTTTCTCCCCAACTCTCAAGACATTGCAAGATGATTGATGGAACTAAACGCCGCAGTGTACTCGAGCTAGCAAACGAAAATAAATGTAAAAAGTATTATTTAGCTATAAGTAATTCCGTTTCTAAATGCATACTATAGTATTATTGTATAGATATATCAACTAAATGACTACTTTGTCGCTAATGTGTCGGTGAAACTTTCCAACATCATTAATTTCCTCATACATTAAAAGCTGCAATTTAAATAATGAAGAAGCTTGTTTGCTCTCTAAAGCAGCGCTTATGTGATTATTACTTAACTAGTAACATGAACGCGGCTTCGCCCGCTTAAAGCTAGCAAACGTTAATGGTGACACGGTGTAAAGTTCCCCCAACTAAAATACTTAACATCCCTAAATGAGCGGAATGTGGAGAATTCGGTTAAAAACTACGTTTTTTCTGCCTAATCCAAAATATTCATAAAAATAATAATATTTTCGCTATTGTTCTTTTTAACCGACTTCTGTAAGAAAAGGAGGTTATCAATTCGACTGTATTTTTTTTATTTTTTTTATGTTTGTTATCTCATAACTTTTGACTGGGTGAACCGATTTTGAATTTTTTTTTTGTTTGAAAGGTGAAGCTTCCCGAATGGTCCCATTTTTTTTGGTCCATGTCTGACAATGGTATCTATGAGAAAATCACATAAGTCTTCAATTTGCATTAGGTATGTGCGCGACAAATAGCCGAATAACTCAATGTCGCGCTAATCGATTTTGATGATTCTTTTTTTATTTCAAAGGATACACTTCAAGGATAATTTGGTGAAAGTTTGGTTAGGTTCCGATTATGGAATCCGGTGAAAATTGTTAAAGTTTGTTTTTTTTGGTAAAAAATTGATTATATTGTAATAGTTACAAGCAAAAACTTTCAAATTGATGTCAGAAGTGAGATTGCTGATCGTTGCATTTTTTTCAACCAACCTCGAAAAAGAGGATGTTCTCATTTTCAACCAACTTCAAAAAAGGGAGATTCTCAATTCGCCCGAATACTTTTTATGTATGTTCTTGTCAATATACCAAAATGTAACTTCGTACAAAAATAATACCTTATTAAATAAAGTTTTACATAGGACAATGACAACCACTCGTTGACAACCACTACCACCACCATCACCACTCGTTTAAGAAGCATCATTTTAAGATCTACCCATCACTAAAAATCGTAAAATAAATTAATTTTTAACAAAAAGAAAAACCGAATTCTAACAACGAACTA
>JAEBDU010005930.1:0-17623 GCA_016802625.1 Heliconius numata | reverse complement strand
TTTTCTTAAAAATACAAAGTCACCTTACTTTTTGAACACACCTCGTATATTGTTTTTTTTTTTCAAATATGCATTCTAACCATAACATATAGTAAATTAAATCGAAATTTACTATACGGTCTAACATTCTAGAATTTTGTCCTATAATGGTATGAAACTCATTTGGGCTGATCTTCCAACTAGTTTGGGTAGCGTGAAACAGAAAAAACGATACGAATGACCCAAGAAGTAATTTAAATATAATCAGCAAAGCATTTCAATTGATGAATATTAATATCCACATCGAGATAACAAAAGGCCCTAGTATATCAAAAAACATCTATCAAAATAAAGAATTTAAAGCATCCCTTTATACGAATGGGAATTCAATTAACAAAGTATAAGCAGGTACCGCTGCCGCTGACAGCTAATAGATACTCAACGATAGAAATATTCATTGTAATAACGTCCAATCTAAAATTGGGATTGACTAAAACAAACACCACCAGCGACAAAGGCCACGATAATTTGGACAAACCGCTACACAGTATTGTTCATTATAGTACTAATTAAACTGAAATATATTTTCGGCGACTGCATTCTGGTGTGTGACAAGTGTGTTTATATTTAGTTTATGTTATATTTTATGCTGGTTTACGTTTACGAGGGTACGCCAAGTGAAGCTAGTGGTGAGACACTCTGTTCGCTGCTTTGTGTGTTGAGTAACGGTTCGTGTTATCAGAGCGAGGAAATGACAAAAAAGTCCCTCCAAATGGATATTGAAGGCACGATTGCGTGTTCCGTCATATGTTGTCCCACTGCACTATATGGTGCCATTTTGTTTAGAGATTAAAGGCCGTGAAGCTGTTGTAGTGCTGGGGCACAGGTGTGCGTATATAAACGTGACGGTTGTGGGTTTAATTACCACTTGGGAAAATGAAATATTTAATATTTACATTTCCTCGCTCTGGTAACAGAGCAAAGCGCAACGTTGAGTTCTGATACTGAATATGCAATGCTTCGAAAATTCGGTGGGAAGTGAGATCTCAACCTTAGGTTCCCAGATCTCCTCTGCCTAATCTGCTTTGTATAGAATACAGTGTGAAACAATAAAAAACATAAAATGCGTTGTTAAGCTAAGCAATTTATACCACGCAATGTCTTTGAAATGAAGAAAAATAAAAGATTAAAAAAAAGTGTAAGGTTTTTCCTTTTAGTACAGAAACAGCGCAGAACTAATAAGCCAAGTTTAAAATTAGAGAAATTATATAAGAGCGGTAAAAAGGTAAATTAAAAACTCATTGGAAGTAAACACCGCGCTCTATTTACGATTCAAATTGTAAATAAAAAAAACCAATCAAAGCTCAAGCGCAGAAGTTTCTAGAAAGGAATAAAAATAAAATTAAAAAGTAAAAGTGGACCGATAGTGGTCATTAAAATATCGTAGAATTTCAAAGGCAACGAAACGCTGATAGACGTATCGCTTAAGTCTTGTCCGAAATAAGCTGGATGGTTTCACAAGCTGTAATGTCAACTGAGGGTTTCCATTTGAAAAGCTGTTCAGAAAGATTTATAGCTTTATGAATATATTATAACAGAAGTAAATATGAAAATGTAGTATCTAATTTTATTGTTGAATATTCTAGTTATTTTTGGAAATATTTGGTTAGTTAGTTTTTAAGCGTGATAATTGTGGATTTACTGCCGACTTGGACTGGACTTGCACTTGGTGGACTTAAAAATAGGTTCCCTCTGCAAACTCTGTTATTTGCATGTATTTTCTTTTTCGAATTTTGTAGAAAATCCAAAAAAATATCTACATTTATTTCGAGGTCACTTGACCTCTACATTCAAATTATAAATATGAAAAGATCTTTTTCATCCGCCATTATTAAGAGAAATTAAAACGTGCGTAACCACCAACAATCGTGAATATCGAAGCCAGATAAAAATAAAATAACAATACAATACACATGCTGTTTCCATATATTTTAATCACGAGAAAAAAATTAATGCTCGACCTACATATACGATACGGTTAGGCTCAAACATAATATTCTGTTTGACTAATGCGTGAAATAAAAAAAAATAAGAGTAAAAAAATCTAGATTTTTTTCGTAATTATGTTTAAAAGTATCTACGTACGACCTATTTTAACGTATTGTTGGATGACGAATTAGGGCGTCACTCTTTGTGCAACGGCAACGGATATAAAATATTATGTTACTCAAAATAATTACCTAATTAGTGATATTTTATAAAATCTTGTTCTAGTTTTTTTTTTTTTGAAATTTATATTATTATATTTAATTTTCATTTGTAATTTGTTCAACACGTGTACGGTGAATGTAGGGTGGATGGAATTGGATAATAATTGTAAAATATAGTAATGATACCTAGTTCAGAATCATGTTCAAGATTTTTTAGTTTCATGTTTTTCCCGCATACATGGAGTGTTAAGTCATATCGTAGCTTACTTTCGCAAAATTGCAATGCAATTGATGCGAAAATTGAAAATTGTGTATGAAATGGCTGAGCTTAACGCCGAACTTAACAACATATTTAGAACGCGAGCTTAATGAGCTTGGTTATTAAACAGTGGAATTACTGAGTATGTGATATAATTTAAGTGTGACTTTTAAGTATAATTTTGTTAAATATAACTTAATATTATCATTAACACCCAAAACAATTTTTTTTTCAACGTTAACAAAAACAATTTATTAATTCTATTATAATATCATACGATTCTTTACTGGATAATACAAAATAATTAATCGAATACGTTTGAATAGACACGAACATATCAGAAATCATCAATATAATATATAAAAGAAAATTCATATTCTTATAACCCGCTAACAACAATAAAAGATTCCATTCAAACCAATATGTTTACACAAAGAAACTATCGGATCGAAAAATTATTTGGATTATTTAACAATAATGTCGTTCTTTATTATATTACAAGTGTTTACATTTGTAGCGCTAGTTGTATTTATTCTGGAAGAATAATTTTATGAATAATAATTTATGTTATAGAAGTCATATACTTTTATTATTTAGTAGTTCTTTAGATCAGCCCCTTTTTAATTAGACAACTAGTGGACCCGAATGCGGCTACGCCCGCTTGAACTATACGAATATTTATGAAAATATTTTGGTTGACGTTTTCTAATAACAAACTTTGCAAATCGTTGTTTAGCAACGGTCGCAACGGTTGCGACGGTTGTTATAAACGTGGCGGAATAAATTGCATGTCAAATTAATAAGTATTTTAATATATTGGTATATATTGAAAATATTATAAATATGAGAAAAAAAAGTATCCCGACACGATCTAGTATCTCTATATGAGTATTTTATCACAATTAAGTTAGCGGATTGGCCCTGATTGCGTAAAAGACAGACAAACAGAGTTACTTTCTAATTTATAATATAGGTATGGATATAAACATAGTTTTTTATATTAAAAAAACATCTACATTTCATAATCTAATATAATATAAATTTAATATATAAAGTTCTTACTATAGCAATAGCATGGACCTAGCAGGTCCACAAGCTAGGAGGGCGCATTTATTATTCGATTATCACCACAAAAACCCGTCCATACAATGGCGTTACTGCGATTACATTAGACGACCCTCCCGTCTGTATATAAATCGGTTATCAATTTTTGTTCACCAAATTCGTTTATTTTCTTAAAATAGATTAAGATTATTTAAAAAAAATCTTTTTACTTTTATGTTGTAGTCGGTAACAGGGTTAATAGAGGTAAGCTAGTATTAGGATCATCCAATTTTCGAGACATTGCAGTGTAGCGTGGCGGAACTCAATACCACGCTTTGTCTTTTTATCAGAGCGAGAAAATGAAAACATTTGTTCCATCGAATGAGAATTGAACCCATAATCGTTGCGCTTTTAGGCGGACGCTGTGTCTTTATACATAATTTGATCGACTCGAATACGAATGATTAAATTACATACTCATAATGTACCTGTTTATTCAGACATTTAATTATTTGGCAAAACAATCTAGATTGCCATTTTTGGAAATGAAATTCCTTAGTTTTTTTCCATCGCTTAACTAAATTGTCCTATCGGCGTTTACGGCTTTATTTTTATATGGCTATTTGAAGATTATCGGATGAGATCGGTTATTTATGTTTTAGATCCTCGTAAATAGAGGGCTTGGAGCGCCAAAGGGACTTTGTAATGATAATGAATAGATACACTCGCATGGATCGAAGCAATTTTATATATCATAGAAGATATGTGTGTAGGTATATGTGAGGTCAGCCACGGCGCAGGGGTACAAGAGTGTGAGTGTGTGGGTTCGATTACCATTCGAGAAAAGGAAATATTAAATATTTTTATTTTTATTTCCTTGCTCTAGTAACGAGGTGCGAGTAATTAAATCATTTTTTTGTAGCTTAACGCTTTTTCGTACGTTGCAGTGAGGTGGAACTTAACGCCGCATACACACTACATTGAGTATTTATCATTTCAGTATTATATTATATCATTCAATACATGTTAACTCGTAACTATTAAGTTTAAGAAACATATCCATCAACAGCTATATTTGTGTTGCACTCAGCGATGTATAAACTCGGCGTGTAATGGAAAGCTTCTGTAAACATACTCCTTTTTTGTAATATAACTATATTTACCGATAGTATATCGTATGGACGATTATTGAAACTTACTTAGAGTTATTTATTATGCTTTTAAGTTGTTTACTTTGTTACAAAATAACTTAGTAACAATTAGTTTTGGAGTTTTTTTTTTCATCTTTGGTAGGTTTAGTATGTGTTATGTGAATGACTGTTTCATATACATAGTTATGTAATGCAAAGTGTTTCTTCACTAAGGCTTGTATGTAATATTATAATTAATAAGAGATGAGTATGGGTGGTTATTAAATAATGTTCAATAGCACTAGAAAACAAAAACTTTAATTGTTATATTTTTTTGTATGCTTTGCAAAAAGAAAAATGTCGTAGTTTGCATGGACGTATCTTAAATATTATCTAGCTTTGACTGTATTCTAGAGAGAACACAAGGTAAAAATTACAGAATGTCTTCCATATAAACTTAATACAAAATTATTTAACGTCAGTGACATATATCTATTTTTTTCCTACCAATATGTATTTTTTTCATCCAAATTGCGTATGAATCGTACGCTGCATAATAAAAGAAATACTATAGGATAGTGAAAAAAAATAGCAACGAAAGTAAAAAAGGAGCAGATGAATCGTGTGAATTTGATTTCTAAAGACATCGACGTATTACGACACCCTCTTGCACTATAACAAAAGTAGAATAACAATACTGGTAACTCCACACGTGGTTGTATCGATTGATAATCCCAAGAGAAGTGTGAAATTGATGCCATTGTAGCGACAGTCGTCAGGGTGTATGTGATAGTGGGATTGGCAGTGCTATTAAATTGGTTTTTTTAATAAGTCTTTGTTTACATTAAAAAAATCTAAAATTAAAAAAAAAAATACACGTAGAGACTAATCACTAACGTCACTTCTCTCTTTGGATTCCCAATTTCAAAATATGAACAAACTTCTAAAACTATAAATATTTAAAGGCATTGGAACTTGTTTCTCTAACTAACAATATATGGAGTTCGTGTATTGATCAATAATAGTGAGAACAGATCTCGAGGGAGTCGTGTGAAATCGATGCTTTTATCACGCGATTGTCCACGTGGCGGGGCTGGCAGATGTAAATAAATCTATCACTATTAAACATTGTATATTTGCTAATGTATTTTTGTTTTGGGTGTCTATATGTATATACAGGATGTTTTATATTAAATGTCAATTACGTAGAAAAGTATAATAATTGTAATATTTTTTTTTCATTATATTATCATATTTAGTGAAGTTTTGGAAGCAATGAGCGACTCATTATCTGTAAACTTAGTATTTTAAACATTATTTGTTAGTTTTATTTTCCTGGCTTTGTTAGACAAAGTAAAAATAGTTAGAGTTAAGAGAATAGTTATTTAAATATAAAAAAAATTAACACTAGTCGAAGTGTTCAATGGTTTAAATATATCTGTAATCATCTTCTAAGACTTTTAATAATCCTATCCTATATCTTATAAAACAAAGTCGCTTTTCGTGTCTGTCTGAACTTTCTAACTCTTCTTCTTCTAAACCACCCAATGGATTTCAATGCGGTTTTCACCATTAGGTCGAGTATTTCTCAGGGAAGGTTTATATATAGTTTATTATTTGTACATTCTTATGTAAGTTACCATAAATACGATAAATGTATATAAAGTCCTACCCGTTGAGACACTTTCGCGCATGCGCTGCTTTAATGGTAAGTACTACATGAAAATAATGTACTAGAGTATTGTTTCTCTTAATAAGATCTACAAAAAAGTCCGCGACGGCATATTCGTATCTTTTAAGAATAACGTGTAGTGATCATTTTTCTGTCTAAAAATTGTAATTTCAATATATTTTTTATTGTGAGGGATATTTTTCCATAATGGTATTAATCCTTATCCTTTAAAATACTTTATTAAATTTCTACGATAAACGAAGATAAAATTTGCTTTTTACACAATTTCGAAATTGCGAATAGTTTTAGAGAAAAACGCATTTAATTGTTAACACATCACGCCGTTTACACATCAGCTGTATCGACTCAAGTTTTACTTATCCCTTACTCTCAGTATATAAATAAATATATTAGTTACGTTGACCATTTAATGTAGATCAAAACTGTCTTTTACTGGTTTTCATTTTAATAAGTACTTTAGAAGTTGTTACAATATCAAAATATCCTTACTGCGAAACGCGCCCCGCGACGTTTTGCTTATACAAGCGCGTCACGAGCAGTCATCGGTGGTTCATTGGTAGAATGCTCGCCTGCCTCGCGGGCGGCCCGGGTTCGATTCCCGGCCGATGCATTCTATTTTATTTTCCTCACAGGCAACAGCATTAACCACAAGCTCAAAAAAAACCCCCTGCCTCTATAGCGAAGAAGATTTAGATTGTGTTATTTATTTGTGTTTATTTTAAAACAATTGGAAAATCCTTATTGGAATTACGAAAATGCGGGTTGCATTAGGGTTTAATTAACTTTCACATTATCTTAAGTGCTTTGCAAACATACATTATATGAATAATTCAGTAGTTAAGGCGGGCGAAGCCGCGAGCAAGTCGCTAGTTAATTAATACAATCAACCTAGAATAGAACTCATGACTGATAATTTGGAAAAAACTGGGTTGTATCATGCTAGTGTCGTTAATAATAATAATTTGAAATACCCCGAGTGTCATGGGGTTGGAATACGGGGATTATATGAAATACCATCTCTAAAGGGATGAAACGTACTCTTACCTACCGAAAGTGTTTAGGTATATGAATATTAATTTTTAGTAATGTAGATGTTGTCTTGCAAAGCAATATATATTATATTCGAGAATAAAAATAAAAAATCAATATATTATTTATTAAATTAGATTGTCTGGGGAAAAAATCCACAAAAAATAAAATTAATAATTCCCCTACTTGAATTTGAAAGCAAAACCTATACTTTGTAGTCACATAAGCTAAAACCACGTAACAATAAAAAATTAAGTAAAAAAGCGCTAGAAAACGCGACATTGAGTTTCGCCACTCACTCAGTATTCAACAGTGTCTTAACGAGACATTCAGTTGTGAGTGGTTTTCAACGCCTCGCTTTATCTTGTCACTATAGCTGGGAGATAAAAATAAATCGTTACTCGAGTGGGTATATGGGCGAGAATATTATACTTGTACTATTTAATATTTAAGCTCGTCCCAAAATGAAACAATCGAATCCCATTATTTATTTATTAAGAAGCGAAAAGGACAACACAGCTTATTTAATATAAATACAACCCTGTCAATAGCTTACAAAGGCTAATACAAAATGCATTGAAATACATACAAGCTATCCTCATACAATGTGCTCCTACACTGCTCTATAGTATGCTATAGAGTTGTGGACACAACACTTCGATTGTACATTTGTGAGGAATTGACATGCAGAATTGTATGAGTTATCATTATAGACCTATAGGTTGGTTGGTCAAAGAGGTCGGGTATGAAAGCTAAAAAGTTTGTAGTTTGTAGAGAGAAGACGAGGCATCGTTCTATAGAAGAATTATTTTATTTTCTCGCTCTAATAGCAAAACACAACGCGGCGTTAAGTTCCGGCCCTCAACACGCAATGTCTCAAAACGCAGTGTTTTAATACTAGGTTACATGATGCGGTTGATAACCACTCTGGCAATCTTTTCATCGCTCTGATAAGACGAAGCAACTCTTTACACACTATGTCTCAAAATTTGGGAGAAAAGTGGAAAAGGAGTCTCTTTACACTAACTTTCCTTACCTACATATTTTCTAAAATATTAATCTTAAAATTAATATCCAATAGTAAAAGACAAAAGCCTTTAAACTGTAAATAAATTAACCGCACACAGTTGTGTTTAAGAACCACAAAAACGCTTTAGCATTGAACTAGTCATTCAAATAAGGGTTATAGAAAGAGGGTTAAACCCTTTACCGAAGCAACGTCATACCATACGCGATTTAACACGAATAAGTAATGTTAAATTACTTACGGATGCACTTTGTAATAAAATTTTAGGTGAAATTCTATTGAATTTAGACAATTGAATTGATTGATGGTAGCTGAAATTTGTCACGGAAATAGATATTGTTTTTTTTTAAATTTAAATAGTTAAAAACCTATATCTATTTTCATAACAAATTTCGTATACTCGTATACGTAAAAAAAATGGACCCTGAAGTTTTAAATACCTTATATATATATATAAATATATATACTTTTACTATCGTTATACATCAGCTAAAAATTTTATTACATGACCTAGCGATATGTAATTCTTGTTTTAAATCACGAATTTAACTTCAATAATTTAAGTTTCTCTCTAATCCACTGCCCGTCAGATAAAGTCCAAGACACGCCAGCCACTACACCACAATAAAATCTTTATCAAATATAATTTTATGAATATTTTACAATATCAGATCAACTAACACACTGATCTAGGCGTATCCTCAATTCTAAGACCTAAATCCTTTCTTACAAACACTTCATCCCAAAGGAGATTACGTCAGAATTTGTGTAAACTAAAAACTGGCTGCCGTAGTTAAGCTATTGCTTAATACAGGATTACCGTTCTTATCAGTTGCGGCCGCTTACTTTTTTATACTTAGTTTTAATTAAAGTTCACTCTAAATGGGAAAGTTGTTTAAACTAACTGTCTATGTTATTTTTTATTGGGAATTAGAAATCTATTGATCATTTTTGTTTATATTTATATATACATCTAGATATAATATGAATAGTTTTTTCTAGGATCTGGTGAGATTCCTGACGAGACACCTACTGGTGTTTCTTAAGCGGGTAAAAAATCTACTAAAAATCACTATATTTTTTAGCCCTGCAAAACTATAACAAAAAATTGAAATGGAGGAGAAAACCTTAATCATGATTAATTGCAAAAAATTAAGAATAGTAGAATTGATATATATCAATGGCTAATCCCTGTATTCTTTTGGTACAAGAAATAAGGGATACGTAAAAAAAAAAGGGGAAAAAATAGTAATTGCAGTAAAAAGGCAAGTGTTCAATCGCAATACGATCAACATTACAGAAGGCAGCTGCGTTCCCTAAATTACGACTCGCTTACCCGTAACGAAGGGCTAAAGCTGAGGACCGAATGTATAAGTTTAGTATTAGCAAATAGTCCAATACTATAGCAATAAGGTAGGGTAATGGTAGGGTGTAATTTCGTAAGAGTTTTCGATACTTAGATGATAATGTTGATATGTGTACTTAATTGGAAATAGATAATCATCTCCTATTCTTATTATAAATATAACTAGATTCTTTCAGTTTACTTTTTAAGCTGAGAAAAGCTTTTTAAGCTGAGCTTGAGATTTTTTTTTCAATTTTTTAGCTTTACGCTATAGCACGGTAGGCAGAGAGGACCTGAGAAACAGGTTTTAAGACACTGTTTCCATTAAGACACTTCCGTTCCCCACTTACAGTCGGATTCTTGAGGAACGGAACTCAACGCCGCTCTTTGCCTCGTTACCAGAGCGAGAACATGAAAATATTAAATATTGCATTTCCCAGAGTGAAAATCGATCACACAACCGTCGCGTTTATAGTTGCACGCTTGAGCCCCTGCGCCCGGACGACCTCACTGTGAGAGATGGCTAAACATAACTAACACTTGCATTTGCAACACTTATACACTTGCATCAAAAACAAATAATTTTAAGAACTTTATATACACAAACAATATATATTTTTAAACCAAATTAAAATGATACATATATTCCTACTGCTCCTATCAGTCTCAGAACCAATTGTGCAACAGTCTTTATATCGACCGATAAAAAGATACCCGAATTGACAGTTTAATCTCGAACAGGGCAGTGTTGTGGGGAGAGGAGAGAGGGGAGAGTGCAATGGCGATGCAGGAAGAAAATCTTTTTTCCTCGTATCGAAGTATTTGTCCTTGATGAATGGTCCGCTACATAGTAATTGGAGTTTGGCCAGAACCATGTATTATTACGTTATGTTAATGTCTACCCTCTGTTCGTTACTCAAGTTAATAGTATTTAGTCAATATAATATCTCTATAGATTTAATGTACATTCTTTGGTCTTTCTTTTGATATCCATAGATTTTTTTAGTTTTAAGACATCTGCCTCTTCTTGTTGTTCACTTCCTTACTTAAATATTTAACTTCCTTACATAAACTACTGTAAGTACTACTTAATAGCATTTAAATAATAGGTGCTTTTGTAAAATAATTTTGTAAAAAAATAGCTGTAATAGATTTTTTTATTCTTTTTAAAATAATTTTAACTTTCCGAATTACAAGATTATCACGAAAATTTGGCGGACAGTGGGCAACGTAATGTCTTAACACTAAGTTCCCTCTACCCTGTTATATACAACATATATGCATATAAGCAGGACATAGCGTGTAGATAAAAAAAAAATTAGGCGTATATTTGCGTAATTAGTTCCTATTATAACAAAGATTGAACCGACATCGACCTAACTTGTATGTATAGCCTACAGCGAAAGTTAACCTACATAGGCTACCATTGTACTCAAATAAATTGATCGTAAATTTTATCGTATCGCAATTGTATGAATAACAATCTGTTATGAATGCACGCTATCAGAGCAACTATAGAACAACTGTTAACATTTTAATCGGCTTAAGCAGTTGTTTCTTTTCATTGGATAATGTAGAAAGATGTATCTTGAAAGAGAAATATGCAGATAAATTATTATGGTGTTTCTCTACGTTCTTCATTTTTTTATTATATACTTTTTCTTGCTTTTTTAAACAAGAGGAACCTACTTAGGTCAGGTCTTAAACCCTCCATTTTCCACTTTTCATCTAATTTTTATTTTGAAGCATTACCTTTTGAGTTACGGCTCGAATTAACTACTACGCACATATTAGATAAAAAAATTCAAACATAATGATTGGCCCGAGTAGGAATCGAACTCATATACATTGCGATGCCAATCGCTGCGCTAAAATAGCCTTCATATATGTGTGAAAGTAACATTTTGTAATATAAAATAGTAAAATCAAAAAAGTAAACGGGAACAGCTTTTAATTAAGCTATTGAGAAATTGTAGAACAAGTTATTAATTCAATTTCAGCTTCAATTCTAAAATAAAATTGGAAAACTCTGTAAAACCTTAGAAAATATTTAGCCCTAATTAATATTATTTGTATAAAACCTTTTTAAATAGGTTCATATTTGAATTAGAAAAATATTTCATGAAAAGCTAACCTTATTTTTATACGATTTCATAAAATCTACCCTAGATTAGGATAGGCAGGGGAAACTTAGTATTAAGACATTCTGTCCCTCACTTTCCGCCAAATCCTCGAGGCATTGCGTGTTGAGCAGCGGAGCTCAACGCCATGTTTTGCCTTGTCGTCAGCGTGAGCAAATGAAAATATTAAAGAATTCATTCCCACGAGTGGGGATCGAAACCATCAACCGTTTACAGTCATACCCTTGTACCACTGCTCTAGTATTGTGATGCAGCCTCATTTCATAAAAGTTTAATCAGAATCGGCCAACCCACATTAAAACAATTTTCCATACCATTCCATTTTCCACAAACACTCCAGCAATTACAATTGATAAAACAACATTTCCGTTGAATGTAACCCGTGGAAATATTATTCATATATAATAATAAAGCATTTGTTGTATTTAGGGCGAACCGGCATGAATGGATTGATTGTGACGGCATTATGCGAGACCAATCAGACGCACAGCTCTCACATCTGCTTTATGTTTGTGCTCAGCTATTGACCTAATAAAAATATGGTTTACTAATAACTTTGCTGTGCTGTTGTTGAGTAAACTTTGAAGATAGTTTACTTTTGGGAAATGAGTGATGGAACGATGAACCTGTGTATATTGTAAATGTAAATCTTAGCGGGTTATGCTTCGATTTAAGGAAGAGGTTGACAGAACTTTATTTTGTTTTTAAAAATTAAAATAACCATTTAAGTTTGTAGTACTAATCTCGTGTAATAGGCATTTGTTTGTAATGTTATTAATAACAATATTTAAACCGAACCTTATTTAAACGATATCGTTTATATATTGGTTAAAAAATATTAGTTTTTTATGCTCTTTTCAATCTAATATTAAGACCTTCTTCTTTATGCTCGAATCTGAGATATTGTATATAAATGGGCAGAACTCAACGCCACACTCTTTACTTGTTAATGAAAATAGTTTTTCACCCGAATGGGGATCGAACCCATTTACAACAATCGCATATCGAATCCCAGTCCCACTGCACCACAAGAGTGAAGTATAGGTATAAGAATATTTGAATATGTAAATATGTAAAGCTACATATATGTATATTAAGTTCTAGTAACGTAGCATTACGTTTCCAGGCAATGCTACATTTACTGCGCCTCTACTCTCTAGTTACTAAAACGTTGTTGTTAGGGGATTTCCGATTATAACGTAGAATTTGCATGTTCATATTATTTCACAGTTGTATTGTTCAATTTTACTTTAATATTGTTTTACGTATGAAATATTTATACGTATATATATATATTATAAACTAGAACTCTTTAAAGTCATATTTTTTCATGATTTGAAGCCGTAACCGTCATATTGGTACTACTGACATGTATATGTAATTTATATATTTTTTAATTTCACTTTTTTAGCTTCTATTGTTTAGAAGAAGCTGGGAAAGTGAAGTCGAGGTTTATGCGCATTTTAAAGGGCCGCAAGTACCAGGTTTTACTCTAAGCTCCTCTCCTTGCAACGTGATTGACACCCACATGGTTCCCAGGTTGCCTCTGCCTACCCTGCTATGTGCGAGACACAGCGGTAAACTAAAAGAGAAAATTTACCTCCATTTTTATTGAAAGCGTAAGCTGACGTTTCGGATTCATTCAATTAACGACATACACCGTTTGATACACCGCAGACTAGGTTGTTTACAGTGTAATGTTTACCTTATAGGGCTGCGTGCATACACGTGTTGGTTTTACAATAACAACGCGATCAAAGACCTTGCCTGATGCGTTATCTAAACTAAACGTACGATTAAATTGGTGTTTGTGATAATATTATTTGTGGCAGAATTTACTTAAGTGTATTAGAGCGTGGGAATCTCGATTTTGAACGGTGGTTGTGACTTGTAAAGCGAAATCGATTTCGAAGAGAAGATAGAAATCATTTAGGCAATATACACAATATTATGCTATTTTTCCTTTTAAGCATCGTATAACAAAAACCGCCAGTCGTGACTCAGGAGCATAAGAGCGTAACTGCAAACCCGACAGACTGTAGGTTCGATTCCCACTCGAGGAAATGAAATTATTATTTTCAATTCTGTGCAAAGCAAAGCAATGCTTCTAAACAGTGTCTTAACACTACGCTCCTTCTGTATATACTTTGTTCCATGCGGGATAAAGCGTGAAGCTAAAAAATAACAAATATAACCTAAACTTGCCACAATAGTCCACGCGAGCATACAAATTTACAAAAATAAAATCAATTATAGTAGAATGTATCTCTTTTTCACCCGTAAAATTCACAGATGAGAAAATCCTTTACAAACTCAATGCTGGCTCCAAATAAAAGAGGGTAAGTTTAAAAGAATGTACTTCAAACGGGCCACGCCTCTCCCGTCTTAGGTTTCTCGTTCGACGGCTAAATAAATACGGGACTTCGATCAAATATGGGCAGTGTTGCTATATGTAAAAGTTGTTAGGCAAAATGTTCTGGCGATATAGTGTCTATTTGTTATTTGTGGTAGTGACTTAGTCGGCTTTTTCATATGGTTATTCTATTTGATTTCATGCTAGAGTTAAGACTCTCAATTCCCTACTTTCGCCTCATTTTCAAGACATTGCGTATTGTGTAGCATAGCTCAACTATGTTCTTTGTTTTACTAATTTGTTACCAGAACAAGGGAAATGAAAATGGTTTTTCTGAATGAATTTGAGTATGGGAATTGAGTTCATAACCTAATTCTTTTATTTAGATGATAAAATATACAGGATGTCCCAGAAATCAACGATAAGCCGAAAACTTGTGATAGACGTTTATTCACAGTTTTTAATTAAAAACCAACAAATATATAAATATAAAACTTATATAGCAAAAAATACCAGTAGTCAATCACGCAACGTGCACGTAATAACGGAGTATCGCACCCCAGGGTCCAAAATAAAAGAGGATGCAGGCGACCCCTTGCATTTCATCCCCCAGAGTATACGTAGTTTACACAAAATATATTAAACCGACTTTGTCGGGAAAAGGTGACTGCTTTATAGTAGGTATGTGTTGTGTTATATTGAATACGAAATGGCTTGAATTGGAAGGACAAACATGGCAATTTTTTGTAGGTCTATTACCTATTCTTGTGCATATTGTATAAAGCAGAATAGGCAAAGGAACGTAGTGTTAAGACACTGCTTTCCCAAACAAATTTTTCGAGACATTGTTAAAAAATTAAAACAATAAAATAAATATTGAAACATGCATAACTTAGCATATTAGGTAAGACTTTTAAAGAAATAAGTTTTTTGAATGCAACTCATGTAAGATGGCCCGCGGAGCAAGGGGAATGCAGGCTTAAATATTTAAATTGCAATATTAGACGTGTAAAGGAAACACTGACGCTATCGTTACTTTAACTTTGCATAGGAATAATATGCAAGACACTTGTAGAGCGTTTTCGTAGATACTTGAGGATTTTTTTTTATTTTAAAACAGCTTTTAACCGACTTCAAAGAAAAAGAAGGCTTCCAAGCGAGAGTGCTAGATTTCGTATATGTTGTATATATGTATGTTAATGTTGTTGTACGAGATTAATCTTTTGACTTTAATCAAGGTACATGTTCATTTTAGGAAATAGTCAAGTTTTCATTAAAGCTTATTCATTTTTGTGGTGGTGACATACAGACAATGTTTGATGTCAGTTTAATTTTTTTGAATTTAAACTTCGCAGATATGCCTACGTGTCCAGAAATTACTGCTCTAATGAATACATTGCCTTCTAGGATTCTCAAATGATTGTTATCTCCTAATAAAGATTTGTAAGTAACTCTGTAAATAAGTAAGAGTAAGTAAATAAGTAAAATCCAACAGAAAATCTTAAATTGCATTTTAAGTAATTTAAAAGGAAGCTAGAAGGGATGCACTATCAAACGCGAAGGAGGGTCGAGTATAAGGGGGGCAACAATTTGACAGATGCGTGTTCCCCGGAGTCCTACAAAGTGGAGCTGCACGGTAGACCGGTCAAAAACATTCAAACTAAATAGCAAGTATCGTATTACACATTTAAAACAATGCTTTTTAGTTTTAGGCTGTATCCCGAATATAACAGGGTAGGCAGAGGGAACCTGGGGACCTAGTGTTAAGACACTCCGTTTCAATTAAGGCACTTCCGACCCCAATTTTTTGTCGAATTCAGGAGGCACATGTGTTGAGTAGCGGAAAAAGCGAGAAAATGAAAAAATAAATATTTAATTTCCTCTAGTGGGAATCGAACCCACCTAGCTTTTGCCTATCTTGTTAGCTATTTTTTTTTTATAAAATATATTTGTATATATTTTCTTAATATCAATACTTTCACTAGGCTTAGATTTAGATATAATTATTTCTAGGTATTTATTTCCTAAGAGTCTAGATATTTGGATTATCTAATTTTATTAATGTTATAATTTCTTTAATGTTATTTTAATACTTATTACAATTACACTTTTTTACAATATTTAATTTTAATTTCATACTACGGTTTTACAATTTTTTTAATATTCTACACAATGTTTCTATTCCAGAAAAGGTTATTTTTAGAACGCAATTACGTAAATGTTTCATTTGACAAAAAGAATTTGTATTTTATTCCCTTTTTTATTCTTATACGTAAAAGAAGATTGCGCCATTCAGATATTTAAGTGTAGCGTTGTTTTTTCAACGATATTTTTAATACATACTGAATAAGAAAAGTAATCAAAAGTATATATATATGTTACTTTTGGGAGACATAACTACATATATTATCTTTTTAAGTATAAGGCATGTAAATTAAGAAAAAAGTTTATACAAAAAATCCGTGGAGTAAAACAATTAAAGAAAAATATAAGTTTGGAGCTAACTATAACCCATTTAATTAGTCAAACAATAAAAACTTGCTAGCCACAGAGCACTGACAAATCACTAAGATCTCCAATTGTTTTTCTAATCTATCCTAATGAATATTCAATTCTATCCATTAGGTACTCTGTACTATCGCCTTAAACTCCTAAGCTTAATTTAAACGGTGATCCGTTTGACGTTAGTTACGACCATTGTGGTGAGGGGACATCCAGGGAAATGTAAAGGGTCCTTAATGAGGGGATGAGGATGTTTTTATCGACTATTTGAGACTTCCCAATTGATAGCTCACGTCCTTTTGTGATATAGCCTAGCCTTAAAAAATAGTAGGAAAATATGGAGTTTAAAATTTCATTATTTTCAAGTGAAAAAGTGTTTGTTCAAAGTGTTTTTAGTTTCAAGCTATATCTCCCATTTAGCTGGGAAGGTACAGGGAACCAAGTATTAAGACACATTGTTCATAACTTCAATTCATTTTCGAGAGTGGTGGAACTTAACGCTGCGCTTACAAAAGATTGAGAATCATATTTATCGCATTATGCACAAAATTAACTTAGTGGTAGTCTTTGGTAAGTTTTGAATTCACATCTAAGGCGTTTCTGAAATCACAACTGACTAAAAACAATATAATAGGTTTAATAAGTGTTAACTTATAAGAAAATGTTTCAGGAAAAACGAATTGGAGGATAAATATAGAGAAAGAAGTAACTTTAGATATCTTCCTACGAAAATGCGACAAAAGCAAAAATAATTTAAAAAAAAAACAGTGCATTTCTTGAATACTTAATGGCTTGTTTCTACGTGGTATCGATTTTAAATCAACGTGATACAGATACAGAAGTGGAATGAGCGGTTCGACAAACAGTAATTACTATTTTTATCCCAGTTAAGAGCTGCAAAGGAGTTTGTA